>JAKSZT010054334.1:9695460-9856009 GCA_026826555.1 Tolypeutes matacus | reverse complement strand
CTCTCTCTCTCTCTCTCTCTCTCTCTCTCTCTCTCTCTCTCTCTCTCGTTGTCTGTGCTCACTCTCTACTCTCTGTGTCTGCTTGTCTTCTCTTTAGGAGGCACCAGGAGCCGAACCTGGGACCTCCCATGTGGGAGAGAGGCGCTCAATCGCTTGAGCCATATCCGCTTCCCTCTTGTTGGTTTTTTTTTCTTTTTTTTTTTTTTTTTTAGTGAGCAAGTCAGATTTAATTCAAAATTCATTTCACATCCTTGACTAGTTTTAGTTTGTACTCTCTTGTTGGATTTTTTTTTTTTTTTTTAAAGATTTTATTTATTTATTCATTTATCACCCCCCTGCTGCTTGCGCTCGCTGGGTCAGCCAACCACGCCGTGCGGGCGGGCCCGCCCCCACCAGGAGGCCCCGGGAACCGAACCCGGGGCCTCCCACATGGTAAACGGGAGCCCCACTGATTGAGCCACAGCCGCTTCCCGTCTTGTTGGTTTTTGATTGCTCCTGATTCAGGTTTGGTACCCAACACCTCTGTCTCATTCTCTGGGCTGGTTCTGCCCTCCTCTTCCAACAACCAAGCAGCCCTTTCTACTTTCTCCAGCCAAGAAGAAGCCCACCTGCTTTGCTTAGCCAATTGCCTTCATTCCAGATGGACAGCATGCAGCACACACCAGGCTGTCCCTGCACCAGACAGCAAAAGGATGGGCTGCTTTTGGCTTAGCTTCCCAGTACTGGTTCAAAACCTGGTCAAAACTAAGGAGAGAAACAACAACAAAAATAGCTAAGAAACAACTTCTTTAACAGGAAGCTGTAGGCTGAGTGATTTTAGCTATAGGGATGTGGCAGGCACCAGGGCTAACACTGAAAACACCAGGTCATTTGGCAATGGGTGCTTTCAAAATAAGCTCTCTTTTTTTGTATTTATATATATTTCTTTTATTAGAGAAGTTGTGAGTATATAAAACAATCATATATAAAACAATCTGCACAAACAATCAATGTGCAGAATTCCCATACATCACCTCTCAACCAACATCTTGCATTGGTGTGGAGCATTTGTTACAGATTATGAAAGAACATCATCAAAATATTACTACTAGCTATGGTCCATAGCTTACATTTGATATATTTTTTCCATACAGTTCCCTATATTAACACCATGTATTAGTATTATACATTTATAGTTCATGAGTGGGAAGCGGCTGTGGCTCAATCAGTAGGGCTCCCGTTTACCATATGGGAGGCCCTGGGTTCGGTTCCCGGGGCCTCCTGGTGAAGGCAAGCCCACCTGCGCGGCGTGGTTAGCTGACCCAGCGAGCACAAGCAGCAAGGGGGGGATAAATGAATAAATAAATAAAATCTTTAAAAAAAAAAGTTCATGAGTGAACACTCTCATATTTGTACTGTTAACCGTAGGTCCATCATCCACCACATAGTTTGCCTTGTACAAACCATCTAAATTGTACACTCAGTGGCTCTCACTTTCATCTCAGAGTTGCAAGTCATCGCCTCAGTAAATTTTTTTTAACGTTTTCCTTAGTCGAAAAGAAATCCCATATTCCCCAGTTATTGACGCTTAGCATTGATACAGTACTTTCTTTGACATTGATGCAAGACTATTACAATATTCCTGTTAACTGTAGTCGTTACATTAACTGTATTTTTCTCATGCATCACCGTATGTCACTTACCACCTTGTAAGTGACATACGTTTTTTTCTAGTTCATAGAATATTCTTGTATTTGTACTATTAACCACAATTCTTATCTACCACCATGTTCACTATGTTATTCAGTCCCTAGATTATTCTCTAGCTTTCTTTCAATTGACATTTAGGTCCCTAAACTACTGCTTTCAGCCACAATCCCATTTATAAACCAGCCATGTTACTTATACTCACTATAATGTGTTACCATCAACTTTATCCATTTCCACACTTTTATAGTCAAGCTATTAAAAATTCTACATACATTATGCATCAGTACCCCTTCTCAGCCCTCATCCTATCTCTTAGTAACCTATACTCTTAAGTTTTAACTCCATGTGTTTATTCTTTGTATTTAGTTTACATTAGTGAGACCATACAATATTTGTTTTTTGTGTCTGGCTTCAAAATAAGCCCTTTTTTACTATTAAATATTTTACAAATAGAAAAAAGTACATTTTAAACATTAAATTTCAGATCTTGTTTTCCTTTCTCCATTAGAATTCTAGTTTTGGTTTTTTTTTTTTTTTTTTTTACCGGGAGGTCCCGGGGATCGAACCCGGGTCCCTCCATATGGGAGACGGACGCCCAACCAGTTGAGCCACATTTTAACACATCCCCACCAACACTCCTTTCTCTAATTTTAGAGTAATTTTTAGGATTGTTTTGGGATCTGGATAGAAATAAGTGAGACCAAAAGCTAATTCCTAAAGACATTTCTCAAACTAAGCATTTGATTTATCACTTAAGGATGGTTCCTTGTCAAAAATAAGATTGCTTTTATGGATTTATCTTCCCTCTCATAGAGTTTCAGAAGCAGAAAACCTTCCCCACCCCACCCCCAATCCCCAGAAAACACACGTGTCTGAATTAATCTATCAGAAGGTTCCAGCAGGTCCAGGTAGCATCACACTGAGTCCCACACATCCAGCAGAGACTGGCAGCTGGGTGCCTGGACAAAAACACAGTGATCAGTATGGCTGGCCTCACTTTTCTGAAGCCTCAAATACTGCACATGTGTGCAGAAGTGGATGAGACAAGGAAAAGAAGTGATTCCGTGTCTCAGGGATGTTCCTGTTGGGTGCACACCAGGTGTGGAGTCAAGAAACCTGGCTTGCTGTGCAGCTTTTTCAGTTAACTAGCTGAATAACCTTGAGTAAAGTCACTTGATGTTTCTGGTTTTATTTATACCTACCTGTAGCCACAAACACAAATCTACTTAGCTGGTGTTGCTTTGAGAATAAAATATACCGAGGCTTGAACTTAACACTGTGTAATTTCCTCAATCATTACTTGGTACTTTCCTAAGGAATTGACATTGATCCCCAACCCCCTCACCAAAAAGGTTAATATTTAACTATTTTATTGCTCCTGCCATTTTCTGACCTAACTCATGGAAATTACCTCTGCATTGGCTTAGCAAACAGAAACTGAGTACATGAGGACCAGCCATGCAGTGTTAATTGGGAAATGAAAAGATACAAAGAGAAGCCAAGATTGAGACTTTTCCTCCCCAAACAGTAACTCCTGACTACTTTGGTTTTAGCAAATCCTTTTCGATTTGCTCTCTGCTAACCATTTACTACTTCATGAGAACTGTTAGTCTGTTTTAAATATAACATTTCAGGTTTCTGAGGCTGAAGGGGTGGACAGTGGGGCAAAAGACTTCATCTCATTGTCACCCCTTCAGAATGTCACTGTGACTTAAGGTTACAGGTCTGGAGAAGGAAACAAATTACAGTGTTTTCAGGGTTGAAAATCCCGTTGGGGTGGCAGGATAAGTTCATAGAAAGATAAATATATCTCAAGCACCAAAGGCTGAAATAGAAAGAGCAAGAGTAATTTCGAGGGAAACGGCTGTGGCTCAATCAGTAGGGCTCCTGTTTACCATATGGGAGGCCCCGGGTTCGGTTCCCGGGGCCTCCTGGTGAAGGCAAGCCTGCCCGCACGGCGTGGTTAGCTGACCCAGCGAGCACAAGCAGCAAGGGGGGGATAAATGAATAAATAAATAAAATCTTTAAAAAAAAAAAAAAAAAAAGAGTAATTTTGAAGAAGCCATCACTGTGGCCTCCAGTTGAGGAGACAGCACTGTGGCCTCCAGTTGAGGAGACAGCTCACTTAAGGTAAATAGTCTGACCTGCTTCATCAAGTCCGAGTACAAGGACAGCCTCACTACTGTTATTTTACCAACAAAACCCTAGAGTACCCACATGTTCCATTAGTAAGAGTCCAGCCCTGCTCTTCTTGCAGTACCTTCACCAATACTCCACCAACCCCCTGCTGAACTGCTTAAAAAAAAAACTCAGGCTTCCCCAGTGCAAAAGAATGGTTAGCCCTGTATGCAAAAGCCAAGCAGGGAGAACTGGAGCTCATTAGACCACAACCACTGCTAGGGGGAGTCACTATTGAAGGTTGGATGTGCATATTTGGACTGACGGTGTTTGTCCTCTGCGGCTGGGATGGCCTTCCTGTTCAGGTCTCTACCCAGTCTCAAAAGTTAGTGAACGTAATTAACATAAATAACAGCACTAAATCAACTATTTGAATGTGGTTACATGGGGAAATTTTAAGTGGCATCTGTGTTACTAGCACACAAAAAAATTAAAAAACCTATAGTACTATACAATACAAACAGTGAACCTTAATATAAACTACTGACTATCGTTAATACTATAATCATAAGAATATTCTTTCATCAATTTTAACAAAGTTAACACACTAATGCAAGGTATTAATAATGAGGGGAAAGGGTAAATGGGAGCTCTGTGTGTTTTCCGCATGATTTTTCTGTAAACCTATGACTTTTTATTTAAAAAGTCAGTTCTCTCTTTCATTTACCTATCCTTACTCTGCCAGGGAGATGGGAGAGGAGCAGGACATGCCAAGGAGGCTCAGGTCTTCACAGGGAGCCAGGTGTCCAGCCCAGACTCCTTTTTTTTGTCCTTTGAAAATGTGACACTTTATTATATAAAAAATATTTCCACGAGGCTGTACTTGTGGCACCTGGACCGACTGCTGACCTCTGGGATGGCAGCGATGGACAAGCCAGCTTGGCAGGACTTGTGGTGGGTGGAAGGTCTGTGTGTGCCGCAGACCTCACCAGAGGATGTCCTGGAAGGGCTGGGCCAGAGGCAGCAGCCGACTCTGCAGGCCCAGTGTCGTAGCCTAGCATCCACATACCGTGGTTACGACACTGAAGAGCAGAGTGACAAAACCCTGGGAGCAGAATCCAGTCACCTCCTGGCCTTCTCCCTGAGCCACCGCCTTGGTGTCTGTGGACTCGGGCCACAGTCCCATGAAGCAACCCGTGAACTTTTGCAGTTGAGACATAGATTCTGGGACAAACAAGAGGATGGTCCCTTTGTGCCGGCCAGGTGAGGGCACGTGCACCGTCCAATAGCCTGGGACCGTATCCTTCCTGAATGAGTTCTGTCTGAGGCCAGTCTTAAGGGTTGGTACTTTTGAAGGTGACGTTGGTGGGCAAGTTCTATACCAGTGCTCATGGCACATCTTGGCTTTTGGATATGATTGTGAGATACCCTCCTCCAGACCCTGGGTGCTCTCTACCTCCTCAATGACAATGAGTAGGAACACATTGGGCTGGCAGCCTCCATGGCAGGGCTGGGGGTTCCAGGAATTCACCCAGGCTGTCATTTCTTCATCATGCCTTATTGCCTTTCCCAAGCATTGGACCACAGCCAGGAGCACTGTGGTCCACCCTGGTCTTTTTCCTCTCTTGAGAGTCTCTGGATGCTTTAGTGAAAGTGACTCACCTCCTTCTTCTCAACCAACTCTGGATACCAAGGTATTTGCAACATTGAGCACATCATAAAAGGTTCTGCTATTGTCTTCCTGCAGTCCCTCCTCACCTCACCCAAGGGGGCCAATCAACTGACTCTCTCCTGAACAGAAAGTTCTCTGAAGTACTCACAGAGGTGCACTGCTCATTCCCCCCTTCCACGGTGAACCTCCAGCAAGAAATACAGCCAGGTGACAACCTACAGCAGCACGCCTTCAGGGCAGTGACCAAGCAGGAAGGAGGAACAAGGGCTGGTCTTTTCTGCCCAGCAGAGGACTCCACAATGGACAATCTTTGCACTGGAGCTTATGGTTGGGCTGGCTGAGGCTCTCGAAGCTACATAGCCATCTGAAACTCTTCCTGGCCAATGCTTTTCCCTTACCCCTCCCCTTCGCCAATTTTCAGACCCACATCTTGGCCTTTCCCCTATTAAAACCTCTTGCACTAGAAACTGTGTCTTGTCTGCTTCCCAGAGCACCTGGACTACACAGTCTGCTTTGAGAGGACTTGCTCTTTCCACTTCTAGATATGAGAGGTTGATAATCGAGGAGTTCCTTTCCAGAGTCTATTGCCCATCTCTCTAACTGTCTCCTACAGCTCTCTTACTTCAGCCACGGTGGGCTCAATCCCGGCTTCTGGCCTTTGGAATCAGTCTCCTCTGCCCGCAATGTGCAATGCTCTTCACCCTTCAGATCACAGGTGCAAGGTTTACCTCCTCAGAGAAGCCTTCTCTGACCTCCCCCAGCCTCCACTCTACCCACAGACATGATCTCTCCATCCAAACTTATTTTCTTCCAACCTATAATCATTATCTGGAATTATCTAGCTCGTCTTATTTTTATTATTTGTCTCCCCACTGTGTGAGCTGTGACTTTGCCTGCCTTGTTTGCTGCCTAGAGCAGAGCCTGGCACATAGGAGGAGATCAGTAAATATTTGTTGAATGAATAAAATGAAAGTTTTTCTCAATTTAATGAGAAGCCTCTGAAGTATTTTAAGCAGGGAAGTGACACGATTTATTTTACCTTTTTTAAAGACAAAATTCTGATTACTGTGGAGAATGAATTGTAGGAGGGCAAGAGAGGATGTAGACACCTGTGAGGAGGCTATTGCATAGGGGTCAAGAGATGGTGTGGGAGTGGATGTGGCTCAAGCGGTTGAGCGCCTGCTTCCCACATGGGGTGTCCCAGGTTCGGGTCCCGGTGCCTCCTTGAAAACAAAACAAGCAAAAAAGAAAACAAACAACAAGTAAACAAACAAAAAAACCAACTCAGGGCTGATGTGGCTCAGTGGTTGAGTGTCAGCTTCCCAAATACGAGGTCCTGGGTTCAATTGCTGGCCCTGGTACCTAAACAAACAAACAAACAAACAAACAAACAAACAAACAAATAAATAAATAATTTTTAAAAATTAGAAAAAGATGATGGTGCCTTGAACTTGAATTGTTTTAGTGATGATAGGGAGAAGTGAAAAGACCTGGGATACATTTTGGAGGCAAAATTTGCAGGCTTTGTAGATAGATTCCATGTGGGAATCAGGAAAAGAGAAGAACTGAGAATGACTCAATGACTTTGGTTTGAGTAGCTGAAACAATAGTGGTATCATTTGCAGAAATAAGAAAAATTGACAGACAAATAGGTTTGAGGGAAAATATCAAAAGTTCCATTTTTTGACATGATGAATTTGAGTTGCCTAACAGACTGTCAGATAGACAGTAGAGACTTGGGTACATAAGTCTGTGAGGTCAAGTCTAAAGATATGCAAATTTGGATGTCATCTGTGTACATCTTCATGTCTATAACTTATTTAATTTTTTGGATTTTCCCTTACATTAGATTTCCAAATATTCAAATATTGAGATTTGTACTTTTCTGATGGTTCTAGTAAGATACTGCTAAATTACAAGGTGTGAGAATGCACACAAATGGTTTTGGAGGTTCAGCAGGTTTATCAGGATATTGTACCTGGTTATCAGATATTACCTCATTTTCTTTTACATTCCTATTTTTATAACATGCTCTTTATTCATAATAATTCCAATTATTTGGGATGCAATATTACCTTCTGCTAACACATTCATAAATGTACTTTTCAGGATAAAATTGGTTTTGGAAAAAATCACCACAAAGTATGGTTCCAAGATGATTATAAAATACAAAGTAAAAGAAAGTTCTCACTGACACTGGCTAGATACCCAAATAAAGATAGAAGGTGAGGTTAGATGACCCCCATCTGAAAAACCTAAATTATTTCAGTAGAGCCAACAAATAAAGATAACATTAGACTGTATTTTGCCTTTCCACACTCGAATGATCTAGTGATTGATTCACTTTATGTGACTTTCACAGGTAACCTCAGCAATAAAAATGTAGTACTGCTTCTAGAAAGGGCCTGTGTTACTAAGGCTAGACAGGAAGTCCAAAATGGTTGTTTAAAATAACAAACCCAAGGCGTTGCCTAAAACAACAACTACATGAAAGCAATAATTTGTAGTTACCACGAATTGCCAACATAGCACTTATTTAAGGGCAAACTGTATTTCCTACCAGATGACAGTAAGGCATTTGATAATTATTCTTGGAACTGTCCCCATTTCTACATGGGTCAGATGGCAGGAAGGGCAAAATGCTTTATAAAAATTATGTTTAGGAACCCGGATTAAGGATGATTTTCCTGCTGAACTTGGTGGAGCTTGCTCCATTCTGAACTCACTAGTTTTGTTCATTTCTCAATTGTGGCCTTGCATGGCTACCTCTCTACAAAGTAATTAGTAGCTAATTTGTCTGTGAAATGGCTAAACTGTCAGCTTTACAGCCTGCCATATCAACACTTCTAAAATCTGCTATAAATTTATTTTACAAGGTTCTGATACGCACCTGTCTTCACAAAGACTCTTCCATAGTAGCCTTCAAACCAAAATGTACTAATACACACACCATTGTGAGCAATTTAAACATTGTACACTTCTCCACAAATCACAAATGGGGGCAAATTCTGGCAAAACTGAAGGGAGAAATAGAGATCTCTACAATAGTAGTTAGAGACTTCACTAAACCACTCTCAGCATTGGATAGAATGTCTGGGCAGAGGATCAATAAAGAAACAGAGAGATTGAATAATATGATAAATGGACTAAACATAATAGACATATACAGAACATTGTACCCCAAAACAGCAGGACATACATTCTTCTCAAGTCCTCATGGATCTTTCTCCAGGATAGACCATACGTTGGGTCACAAAGCAGATCTCAATAAATTCAACAAGATAGAAATTATACAGAGCACTTTCTCTGATCTTAATGGAATAAAGTTGGAAATCAACAACAGGCAGAAAAAGGAAAGATTCACAAATATATGGAGATTAAAAAATACACTTTTAAATTATCAGTGGGTCAAAGAAGAAATTGTGAGAGAAATCAATAAATATCTCAAGACAAATGAAAATGAGAACACATCATATCAGAACCTATGGGATGCAGCAAAGGCAGTGCTGAGAGAGAAATTTATAACCCTCAATGCTTACACTAGAAAAGAAGAAAGAGCTAAAATCAATGACCTAACTACACAGCTGGAGGAACTAGGAAAAGAAAGCAAACTAATCCCAAAGCAAGCAGAAGGAATGAAATAACAAAGATCAGAGCAGAAATAAATGAAATTGAGAACAAAAAAACAATAGAGAGAATAAACAAAACCAAAAGTTGGTTCTTCGAGAAGATTTACAAAATTGACAAATCCTTAGCTCACCTGACAAATAAAAAAAGAGAGATGAAAATAAATAAAATAAAAAATGAAAATGAGGACATTACTACTGACCCTACAGAAATAAAAGAGATCATAAGAGTATACTATGGGGGGCGGATGTGGCTCAGATGGTTGGGTGTCCGTCTGCCATATGGAGGGACATGGGTTCAATCCCTGGGACCTCCTGGTAAAAAAGTAAAAAAATATATATATAGAAGGCGCATGGACTGCCAGGCTCTGTATGCCAGTGAGCCGTCAGGCCCCGGATGATGACGTAGCAGGGGAGAGTCAAGACGAGATGCTTGGAAAGCTCTGAAAACCAGGAACCAAGGTAGCGCAGTTGGCAGAACACCTCTCTCCTACAATGGAGGTCTTCAGGATCGAATCCTGGTGAAGACTGGAGGAGAAGGACAAGAAGAGATGTCAGGAAACAGACACAGAGAATTGCGCAGCGAATGGACACAAAAAGCAAATGGGGAAGGGGGTGTTTAAAATGGATAAAGTAGATAAACAAATCTTAAAAAAAAAAAAAAAAAAAAGAGTATACTATGAACTGTATGCCAAAAAAAACCTAGACAATGTAGACGAAATGGAAAAATTCCTAGGAATGTATGAACAACCTACAGTGACCCTAGAAGAAAAAGAAGATCTCAACAAACCAATCACAAGTAAAGAGATTGAAACAGTCATCAAACAACTCCCCAAAATGAAAAGTCCAGGCCAGATGGTTTCACAGGTGAGTTCTACCAACCATTCAAAGAAGATTTAATACCAACTTTACTCAAGCTCTTCCAAAAAATTGAACAAGGAGGAACTCATTCTATGAAGCTGATATCACAATACCAAAGCCAGATAAAGATATTACGAAAAAAGAAAATTACAGACCCATTTCCCTAATGAATACAGATGCAAAAATCCTCAACAAAATACTTGCTAATCAAATCCAACAACAGGGAAGCAGATGTGGCTCAAGCAATTGAGTTCCCACCTACCACACACGAGGGTCCCGGGTTTGGTTCCTGGTGCCTCCTGGAGAAGACAAACAAGCCAACGAGCTGGCACGAAGGGCAGGCCCAGTGAACTGATGCAACAAGATGATGCAAACAATGAGACACAAAGAGGAAACACAATGAGAGACACAACAAAGCAGGGAGCTGAGGTGTTTCAAGCAATTGAGCACCTCTCTCCCACATGGGAGGTCCCAGGTTTGGTTCCCAGTGCCTCCGAAAGAAAAGATGAGCAGACACAGAAAGTACACAGCAAATGGACACAGAGAGCAGGCAACGAGTGCAAACAATGGGGGGAGAGGGGAAGAGAAATAAATAAATCTTAAAAAAAAAAAATCCAACAACACATCAAAATAATTATTCATCATGATCAAGTGTGTTTCATACCAGGCATGCAAGGGTGATTCAACACAAGAAAATTATTGGTGTAATACACACATTAACAAATCAAAGAAGAAAAATAACATGATCCTATCAATTGATACAGAAAAGGCATTTGATATAATACAGCATCCTTTCTTGATAAAAATACTACAAAAGATAGGAATTGAAGGGAAATTTCTCAACACGATAAAGGTCATATATAAAAAACCCACATTTTCAACATATTATAAACTAACATTGTACTCAATAGCGAAAGACTGAAAGCTTTCCTGCTGAGATCAGGGAAAAGACAAGGATGTCCACTGTCACCACTGTCATTCAATACAGTGCTAGAGGTTCTAGCTAGAGGAATCAGGCAAAAAAAGAAATAAAAGACATCCAAATCGGAAAGGAAGAAGTAAAACAGGTGATATGATCCTATATCTAGAAAGTCCTGAAAAATCTACAACAAAGCTGCTAGAGCTAATAAATGATTTCAGTAGAATGTCAGGATACAAGCTCAATACACAAAAATTAGTAGTGTTTCTATACACAAGTAATACGCATATGAGGAGTGTATTAGTCAGGGTTCTCTCGGGAAACAGAATCAGCAGGAGATATCTGAAAATAATATGAAATTTTAAAAGAGTCTCTCACGCGACCGTGGGGATGCACAAGTTCAGGTTCCGCAAGCAGGCTGCAAACCAGGGGCTCCGATGAAATTCCAATGAAAAGTCCTTGATGAGTTTCTGGGAGAAGCTGGCTGTCCAAAGATGAGCTGGGAAATTCTCTCTGAATGTTGAAATCACTTCCGCTTTTAAGTCATTCAACTGATTGGATAAAAGCACCACCCATTGATGATGTAATCTCCCTGATTGACGCAGATGAATCAGCCATTCACCCAGTAAACTCACTGGTGATTGAAGTCCATAAATCTCTTGTATTACAATTAGCCCAGTGCTTGCTGGGACAAACACCTGGACACAATTACCTGGCCGAGTTGACACATTAGCCTAACCATCACAAGGAGGAAGTCAGGAAAAAAATTCAATTTACAATAGAGACTAAAAGAATTAAATATTTAGGAATAAACTTAACCAAGGATATAAAGGCCCTGTATTCAGAAAACTACAAGGCATTGCTTTAAAAAATCAAAAGGGACCTAAATAATTGGAAGAACATTCCATGCTCATGGATTGGAAGACTAAATATCATTAAGATGTCAACTTACCCAAATTGATATACAGATTCAATGCAATCCCAATAAAAATTCCAACAGCCTTTTTGAAACAAATGGAAAACACAATTATCAAATGTATTTGGAAGAGTAAGGGGCCCCAAATAGCCAGAAACATCTTAAAAAAGAAAAGCAAAATTGGAGGACTTTCACTGCCAGACTTTAAATCATATTATCTAGCTACTGTGGTAAAAACAGCATAGTACTGGCATAAAGATAGACACGTAGACCAATGGAACCAAACTGATGGTTCAGAAACAGACCCTCATATCTATGGTCAAGTGATTTTTGAAAAGCCTGTCAAACCTACATAGCTTGGGCAGAACAGCCTATCCAACAAATGGTGCTGGGAGAACCGGATATCCATAGCCAAAAGAAAGAATGAGGACCCCTACCTCACACCTTATACAAAAATTAACAAAAACTGGACCAAAGACCTAAATATAAAAGCTAGAACCATTAAGCTCCTAGAAGAAAATCTAGGAAAACATCTTCAAGACCTGGTGGTAGGTGGTAGATTCATAAACCTTACACCAAAAGCACGAGCAGCAAGAGAAAGCATGGATAAATGGGACCTCTTCAAACTTAAACACTTTGTGATTCAAAGGTCTTCATCAAGAAGGTGAAAAGGCAGCCCACCCAACAGGAGAAAATATTTGGAAACCACATATCCGATAAGGGTTTGATTTCCATTCTATATAAAGAGATCATACAACTCAACAATAAAAGAGCAAGCAATCTAATTTAAAAATGGGCAAAAGACCTAGATATTTCTCCAAAGAGGAAATACAAATGGCCAAAAAGCATGTGAAAAAATATTCAATATCTCTAGCTATTAGGAAAATGCAAATTAAAAAGACAATGAGATATCATCTCACACCTCATAGAATGGCCATTATTTAAAAAACAGTAAGCGCTGTAAAGGATGTGGAGAAATAAGAACACTCCTTCACTGTTGGTGGGTTTTAAAATAGTGCAGCCTCTGTGAAGACTGGCATTTCCTCAGGAAGCTAAATATATGTGTTGTGTGATCCAGCAATTCCTTTACTAGGAATATATCCAGGAGAATTGAAAACTATGATGTGAACAGACATCTGCACACTGATGTTCATAGCAGCATTATTCACAATTGCCAATTTGCTCTCTGGGTGTTCTTCTGTGTCTGTCTGTCTTCTCTTTAGGTGGCACTGGGAACCGATCCTGGGACCTTCCAGAGTGGGAGAGAGGCGCTCAATCTCTTGCACCATCTCAGCTCCCTAGTCTGCTGCGTCTCTTATTGTCTCTCCTCTGTGTCTCTTTTAGTTGCGTCATCTTGCTGTGCCAGCTATCTGCGTGGGCCAGCACTCCGCGTGGGCCAGCTCTCTGCTTAGACTGGCTCATCACGCAGGCCAGCTTGTCTTTCACCAGGAGGCCCTGGGAATCGAACCTCCTATATGGTAGATAGGAGCCCAATGGTTTGAGCCACATCCTTTTCCCAACATGGATGAATCTTGAAGACATTATGCTAGTGAAATAAGCCAGACACAAAAGGACGAATACTGCATGGTCTCCCTAACATGAACTAAATATGAAGAATAAACACACGGAGTTAAAACCTAGACTATAGGTTATTAGGGAATAAGAGGAGGGCTGTGAAGGGGTACTGATGCTTAATGTATGTAGAAATTTAATTAACTTGATATGAAAGTGTGGAAATGGGTAGAGTTGATGGTAATACCTTATAGTGAGTAGTAGCTGGTTTATAAATGGGAATGTGGCTGAAAAGGGTAGTCTAGGGATGAAAATGTCAATTGAAAGAAAGCTAGAGACTAATCTAGGGACTGAATAACTCCGTGAACGCAAAGGTGGATGAGAATTGTGGTTAACAGTACAAATGCAAGAGTGTCTTTCTGTGAACTAAAACAGATGAATGTCATTATGCAGGGAGGTGGGAATGTGGAGAAGCATGGGAAAAATACAATTAATGTAACCTATGGACTACAGTTAACAGCAATGCTGTAATATTCTTGCATCAATGCCAAAGGTGTATTGTGATAATAATGAGTGGATGTGGAAAAAATATGCCAAACGTACGCTATGGACTATAGTTAATGACAATAGTCTGATGATGTTATCTCATAATCTGTAACAAATGTTCCAGGTGTGTTGGTGAAGGAGTGTTGCATGGGAATTCTACACATGTGTATGATTGTTTTGTAAGTTCACAACTTCTGCAATAAAAAAATATATTTTTAAAATGGGAATATGTCCTGCATTGCCTTGCATACAAGAAATTCTTGGGGAACGGATGTGGCTCAAGTGGTTGAGCGTCTGCTTCCCACATGGGAGGTCCCTGATTCCTTTCCTAAAAACAGAAAAACAAACAACAAGCTAACAAACGAAAAAGCCAACTCAGTGGAGCCAACATGGCTCAGTGGTTGAGTACCAGCTTCCCACATATGGAATCCCTGATTCAATCCCAGGTCCCGGTACCTCAAAAAAAAAAAAAAAAAAAAAAAAAAAAGGAAGAAAAAGAAATTCTTGGAACTCAGCCTCATATCTATCCTGTTATGATCTTCCCCTTCACAGCAAGGCTGTAAAGCCTGAAAACTGTATTTCTCAGTCTCTCCTGAGAGGGGAGTTCTGGTTGTTTTCAGCCAGTGGAAAACATTGATCAAGAGGAGGAGGTGGAAGGCAGGTAGAAGCTATGCTGTTGCTAACAGAAGGGTCAGCAGGAGTGCTGGGCTCTGGGTTCCTGTCTAATTACAGCACAGCAATTCCACCAGCAATGTCAGCAAGGGAGCAGGCTCCGAGGACCTAGGATCGCCCTAGTAGAATGGGTAGCTCTAGCAGGGCTCTTGCTTGTGGACTCTGGAGAACGCCACTCTCCCCGTAGCTTCAGCCCCAGGAGCTGGCATGGCTGCCTGCAGGGTAACACCACCTTTACCTTTAGGTCTGCTAGCCCTTTTGTAACCAATTTCCTGTTTTTTTTTTGTTTTTGTTTTTTTTTTTACCAGGAAGTCCCGGGCATCGAACCCGGGTCCCTCCATATGGGAGACGGACGCCCAACCAGTTAAGCCACATCTGACCCCCAATTTCCTGTTTTTAACTCTCTATGTTTCAGTAAACATCTAGAGATCCTGGTAATTTCTGTAGGGTTTCTTTTAATATCTACCACTGGGGCAAAGGTTCCAGCACGGTTATTAGGATGAAGCCCAGGGGGAGAGTTATAGATCCAGTGAACATCTAGATAAGTGGGTAGCAGTGTTAGAGAACAATTAGGCTCCATATCTATTAGCAATTACTTGAAGAGATACCATAATCCAATCTCTGGAAGACATTCCATTGGGGTGCTGTTAAGTGTTATCACAGAACTCCAGATAATTGGAATAAATGAGTGTCTCCTTCTTGAATTACGCCAGTCAAGCCAGGGTGGAAACTGGTGAGGCAGTCCATGAGCTGTGCAGCTGGAGCAGGGTCTCCTGAAGCTCTCATCCCTGCAGGAAGCCACCTTCACATCCTCACACTACAACTGGGGTCTTAGGCCAGCCCTCAAGAAGGCACCAGTCCTGGTCTTGGAGGATGCCAAACCCTCGAGCTGATAGAACGTTCTGCATTTCTAGGTGGGGTTCTTCCTGAACATCAGCTCATTAGAAAATGCTTCCTTGCCCAGGGCAGTGGAAAGAAGACTGGCATCAAAATATTTTTATTTTAAGGATAATGGATATAAAGACACAGTCATGACAGACAGTCCTTTGAATGCAACATGTAAAGAATTTACCACATTCTTATATTTGCACTTTTGGGAGATTTGTAAACATATATATATATTTAAGATTTATTTTATTTATTTATTCCTCCCTCAACAACCCTACCCCTGCTGCCGTTGTTTGTACTTGCTGTCTGTTTTCTGTGTCTGCTTGTCTTCTTCAGGCACCTGGAAATAAACCTGGGACCTCCCATGTGAGAGAGAGGTGCTCAATCATTTGAGCCACCTCGGCTCCCTGGTTTGTTGTGTCTCTCATTGTCTTTCCTCTTTGTGTCTCTTTCTTGTGTCATCTTGTTGCATCAGTTCGCCTTCTCCAGGAGGCCCCGGGAACCGAACCTGGGACCTCCCATTTGGTAGGCAGGAGCTCTATCACTTGAGCCACATCTGCTTCCCCATATATTTTTAATAAAGAAATTACATTTATCTGTAATCTGTATTACATATAACTAATCTCCAGCATTGTTAATTACTTTCCATGTTGAACAACAGATAACTTCTCTTTTTGTTATTAATAAAGAGTTACAGAATTTTTTAAAAAGCACCATCCAGGGGTGGCAGCATTAAATTAGAAAGGGTCATACTCCAGAGGAGAGGTGGGTACATCAAATCTTTATACTGTCCCTATCTTTGACTTGTTAATAGAGTGATGGATGTTAGAAAGAGCCTCTTCTTAGAGACTTTACAGGTATTCAAGATGTGTGGATTGGCTCAAACAGCTGGAAAACACTCCTCCCATCTTGTGCGAACACAGTGAAAAGTATCCACAGAAGCCTTTAGCCTGCATCTCTTATGGATAGGCCAATGGGTTCATCCCTAATCAGTCGTGTCCAGCATTGGTTAAGGGGGATTTCTGATTTCATGATACCAAACAGAAAGCAATAATATTGCTTTAGGAATGTTCCTGTGACTACCCCACATGAATCTCTTATAGAGTTGAAATACATAGGTTGACATACCATATTAGCTTTAGTTAGCTTGTGCGATAGTAACATACAATCAATGAACTCAATGAACTCCAAGCAGTGTAAACCCAAATTGATCCACACTGAGTCATGTAATCATCAAATTGTTGAATGCCAAAGATAAAGAGAAAATTCTGAAAGAGAAGCAGCATGCCACATGCAAGGGAGCCTCAATCAGACTAAATGCTGGTTTCTCATTTGAAACTATGGAGGCAAGAAGGCATTGTGAAGACATATTTAAAGTGCTGAATGCAAAAAATTGCCAACCAAGACTTATCTATCTGGCAAAACTGTCCTTCAAAAGTGAGGGAGCAATTAAGACATTCTCAGACAAACAAAAGCTGAGGGACTCCGTCACCACAAGCCGGCCATACAAGGGATGCTAAAGGGACTTTTGAGGGTTAAAGGGAAGTGACACTAGACAACTGACTGAAGCTGAAGAAATAAAGATATCGGGAAAAGTTAATGACATGGGTAAATATAAATACCGGTACTATTATATTTTTAAATTTTATAACCCCACTTTTTACTTCCTATAGGATTGAAAAGGCAAATGCATAAAATGCAGTGATAAATCAATGGCTTTAGACTTATAATATATAAATACATTATTTGTGACAAAAACTACACAAAGGTGGGCGAACAGAGGGGTATAGGAACATAGTTTAGGTATGCTATTGAAGTTGTTAAGTTGGTATCAAAGCAATAAGACTCTTATAGATTTAAGATGTTAAATTTAAGCCCCATGGTAACAACAAAGAAAATATCAAAGAATATGCAAACTCGTAGAGACAGAAAGTAGAGTATAGCTATCAGGGGTGGGAGGCAGAGGCAAGGGGAAGTTCATAGAAAATGAGTGCAGGCTTTCTGTCTGGGGTGAAGGGAAAGTCCTAATAATGCACGGTGGTAAGGGTACTGTGACATTGTGAATGTTACTAATCCCACTGAATGGTATGCTTGGGAGGGGTTGAGCTAAGAAGATTTATGTTGGGCCTATGTTTCCACAATAAAAAGAAAGGAAGAAAGAAACTAAAGAGATAATGAAAGGGAAGCAGATGTGGGGCAAGTGACTGAGCTCCCACCTACCACATGGGAGATCTGTGGTTTGGTTCCCAGTGCCTCCTAAAGAAGAGGGTGAGCTGGTGCGACAGGCAGGCGTGGCTAGCTGACACAACAAGATGAGTCAACAAGAGACACAAGAAGAAAAACATAATGAGAGACACAACAAAAAGCAGGGAGCAGAGGCTCTCGGTGCCTACTAAAGAAGACGAGCGAACAGCGACCTGACGTGACGCAGGTACGGCAAGCTGATGCAACAAGATAACGCAACAAAAGACACAAGAAGAAAAACATGAGAGACACAACAAAGCAGGAAACGGAGGTGACTTAAGCGCCTCCCTTCCACATCAGAGATCCTGGGTTCAGTTCCCAGTGCCTCCTAAATAGACACAGCAAGTGCAAAACAATAAGGGGGTAGGGAGAAATAAATCTTAAAAAAAAATAGAGCTAATGAAAATGTAACACAATACATGATACTGAATGGGATCTAAGAATGAGGAGAAAAGGCTCAAAAGGACATTATTAGGACATAAGAAAAATTGGAGTATAGATTGTAAGCTTTATATCAATGTTAAACTTGATAACTGCACTTAAAGTGATTACATAAGTGAATATCCCTATTCATAGGAAATGTACATGGAAGTATTTTGTAACCTGCTCTCAAATATTCAGAAAATGTAGGTAGGTAGATAGATAGATAGATAGATAGATAGATAGATAGATAGATAGATAGATAGATAATAGCGAGTGAGAGAGCGAGAGAGCACAAAATGTTAAAATTGATGGATATGAATTATCTGGGGGTGGAGAGGGGTGTGATGGAGTTCTCTATATGGGGATTGTATTATCTTTGCAACTCTCCTATAAGAGAAATTATTTCGAGACAAAAAAATATGTATTTTATAAGAATGATAATGGGCCCAAGCAAAGATCTTAAGACTTCTACTTGGAAGTGACACACATCACTTCCACTCACATTTCGTGGGCCAAAGCAAACTACCTGGGCAAGCCTGAGGCTGATGGATAGTAGGAAGGAGAATGGACTATAATGCAAGCTGATACAATTTACAAGGTCAAGGAAGTATTAGTTCACTGAGCTTGTAGAACAAGTGGTATGAACTGTGTGGCAGTTTGATGTAATTATGAATTCCAAAAATATAATTGAATCATGCTTGTAAACTAATCTGTTAATCTGGGCACGATTAGGTTAGGATTAGGGCGTTGAGCCCCACCCCTTGGTGGGTGGGGAATCAAATATAAAAGGCAAGGCAAAAGACAGTTGAAGCAGTCTTTTGAGAAGCAGTTTTGATGTTGGAAAGAAGGCCCTAGAAGAAGAGAAGCGAGCCATTTGCCTGATCGTCTACAGCTGACCTTGTGGAGGAAACAGAGGCGCTAAGCCCGGAGAGAAACGCAGCCCTGGGAAGAGAGGAACCCCAGAAGCCTGAACCCTGGCAAACGCCGGCAGCTGTCTTGCTCTAACACGTAGCAATGGACTGTGGTGAGAGAAGAAACTTAAGCTTTATGGCCTGGTCTCTGTGGACTTCTACCCCAAATAAATACCCTTTATAAAGACCAACCCATTTTTGGTATTTCACATTAGCATCCCTTTGGCTGACTAATACAAACTGTTTTGTGCCTTCTTTGCTAATAACTGTCTAATAAATGTCTGTAGCTGAGGTTTGCTTTCATTCTGACTTTGTAGTGAAGTTTTTGGGGGATCTGGCTACCATGACCTTGTTTAAATTTTTTTTTTTTTTAAAGATTTTATTTATTTATTCATTTATCCCCCCCTTGCTGCTTGTGCTCGCTGGGTCAGCTAACCACGCCATACGGGCGGGCTTGCCTTCACCAGGAGGCCCCAGGAACCGAACCCGGGGCCTCCCATATGGTAAACCGGAGCCCTACTGATTGAGCCACAGCCGCTTCCGTTGTTTAATTTTTTTGACAGCTACTTTTATGTAGCGAAAAGAACCTAAGTTGCCTGCAACCCAGTTGGCTCGTGTCAGTTTGCCATATCTTCCCTGACAATGGCCAGTTACCCCACAAATGCTCCCTTCTAGCCTTTTCAAAGTCTTGGCTTCTGGCATTTTTCCCAGTATCTCTTGTTCATCATCAAATTGTTCCTTCTAAAGGATTCATTCCCATCAGCACATAAACAAGCAGTCATTTTAGTCATCTTAAAAACAAAAACAGATGCTTAAACACACAAGCCCCCTTGTCCATTCTCTTACATTTCCATTTCTCTTTCCAGAGAAACTTTTCAAAAGAATTGTCAAATACTTGCTCTTTCTACTTCTCCAACTTTTAGTCATTCACTATCAACATCTCCCCACCCCCCCATATGATTTCCATCTCCACAATGCCACGAAAACCACATTTGCAAGAATCACCAGTGCCCTCCTTGTTGCCAAGTCCAGGAGACGTTTTTCAGTCTTCGTATGTTAGCCTGTCTACAGCTTCCAGTGAAACACTCTCTTCCCTCACAAGACCCCCTCCTAGGTTCCCCCTTACCTCTCTAATCACTCTCTTCTGAAACCCTAACATTTTTTCTGAGTTCCAGACATTCATATTCAGTTGATCCAACATTTATATCCAACTTGACTGGTTCGCTTGGATGTGGCACAGGCATTTTAGACTTCTCAGGTCCAAATTCGATGCTTGATCATCTTTCCAAAATCTGTTCCCACCACTCATCCTCACATCAGTACACTTTATAACCCAGATACCTATTCTAAAAAACGTAGGAATTTTATTGACACTTTTTCTGTTCACCTATTTCTCTAGTACATGTCCAAGTTCAAAGTTTTCTACCAATCATAGTCACCACATGGTTTAGGCTGCCATCATCTTTTGGCTAGAGAACTACAACAGCCTCCAAAAAGGCTTGTTTTACTGTCAGTAAAAGAGGATTTTGGAAACCCTAAGTAATCTGCTTTGTGTTCTCCATTCTTCTGACCAGAATTTGAAGAGATTATAGCAATATCACTATTTGGAATTTGTGATTTGAATGAAGGACTAAAAAGAGTTGTGCTTTATTAAACAATTCTGAACAAAACTTTAAAACATGTTTTAGGCTCTCTCTGTCTAGAAGGGCCCAGACCAAGTCTTGGTGTGTATTTCCACCTTTCTCTCCCATTTCTCAGCAAGCTCTGTTCTTTCCCCCCTTTCCCAAATAAATTCTTTTTACTGGCCTAACGAAACTGGCCTGTTGATAAATTCTTTCATGCGTCAGAGCCAAGAACCTAGAGCAATCCAATGTTTCTCCATCTTCATTTGGCAAGCCATTGCCAGGACAAATTTAAATGAGTGGTGCTCCCTGACCCCTGCCAGAAACTGGTGAGTTTTAAGGCCTGTCTGTGTCCTCTTTTGGTTCTGCCGTTTTAAAGGAGGTTAATGGACAGGGGGTTCCTGGATAAGCTCCCAAAGGACATAAACTCAGTCTGCCCAAACTCCTGGCTCCCTTTCTGGAGGTGGCAGGGGCGATTCCCCACACTGTGTAGATCCAAGGAAGCTCTGGGTGGCTGGTGACCCTTGAGACCTGACTGGGCACATGGCCTAAGTTGAGCAGGAGTCTTCAGGGAGTTTACCAGACCGTTTCTAAGTTCTGAATGGCTACCACCCGGTGTATTGTTTCCTGAGATTGCTGGTTAACTACTTTTAATTAAAGATGACTTTGATCTTCCACTACTGCTGTCCTCATTCTGGGTCTGTGAGATGATTTATTTATTATTTATTTATTGTCACTGTGCTGTCTTTATTGTGATATGCTTTAGAATGCCTTAGAGACTGAAAATGCATTTGTTAGAGTGGGGCATAAGCCCCACGCTCAGCAGTGCCCTGAGGCTTGCTCTTTCTCCACCTTGGAGAAGTCTGAGATTGTCTAGGGTGGGGGGATGGTCCCTGAGGGCATTTGTGGGCAAGTCACAGGGCAATTAGTCTTTAGTTTTTTATGGGCTTTTACCGTCAGGTTTAACTGGGGAACTCTGGCCCCTGGAAGTGCCTATGGGGTGAGCTCACTCATAGCCAGCTCCTAAAACCGCTGCAAAGTGGGCAAAAGCCAGGTGCCTAGCCAGTCCCTTTCCTAGTAGGAAAGCCTGGCTTGGGTGTTTTGGTCTGGGAACTGGACCCAGACACCCCCAAGTCCTCTAAGGCTCTGGGGATGCCCAGAGACAAAGCTTCTGATCCCCAAAACATGTGACAGTGAGCAGGGCTCCCAATTTCCAGGACGTTGGCTCGGTGAGCAGCCCCGTTCCTTCAGGACAGTGGTGGTGTTACCAGATTTTGGTCTAGGTTCTTGACTTATGCTGCAGAAATGAATTTCAGACACATCGGGTTAGTTAGGCCAGTAATTTATTAAGGTAGGGAGGGAAGAGAAATGGGAGAAAATAACAGATCACAGGTCCCCGGAAGAGGGTAAGTGGCTGAAGAGTGATAAAGAGGGTTAATTTATAGACTACAATTTTCCATTATAAATTATAGATGCCCAGGTTTTACTTGCATGTTGATCTATGCGGGGGGGGTGGTACACAGGGAGAGCAGGGCACAGAAGCCATGAGGGCTGAGGAAAGCAGGAGCCGGGAGCAGGAGCAGGAGGGATTTGACCTTTGCACCTGCTTTTAAACCATTAATTATTCCACCCCTTTGCTAATGGCATGGGAGGAGTCCCAGGTGTTTGCTGTTTTGATTGATTACCCCACCCATCAATCCCCAGATGGGCCAATGATAACGTCCCTGGAGAATATCCGGAATTTCTCCTGGGAATCTCATTCTGGGTGGCAGAAATCTCTCGAGGGTCTCCCAGCAGCCATCTTAGGTATCAGTGTCCACATGGACCTCTCACCAAGTTCCTGATCCATCTATTGATTCCCTATCTTACTAGCTGGCTTCAGTGGGATGCCCCCAAACTGACAAATGAGTTTTCCTCCCCTAGGATAATGGGCGGCTCTTAAACTGGGACAACCTGCCTAGTCTAATCTTTTCCTACCTCACCACATGGCCACAGTATGGCTGAGAGTGGGCTCTGTGTAGGACCCTGAATTCCAGTTAAACCTGTGTAAGGAGGAGAGGACACACAGATCTGAGGGCCAGAGACCACAACCACGTGGTCGTGTCTCCTTAAAGCAGGAGTTCTTAGCAAAGGGCTGTGGAACAACAAAAAAAGAGATGATAACCCCTGCCTTAAAGGGAAGAGGAAATGCACTCTAATTATTAAACCTCTCCCCTGTAGAATAAAGAACCGCCTCATGTGCCATCAATTACAATTAAAAGATTCCTGGCTTTTCTAGCTCCCTATTTCCTTGTAACACTCCACCCCTTCCAGCGAAAAAGGCTTGCAAGGTTTTACCTCTTGTGGGAATAACTAATGGGATGTAGCCCCAATTCATGTCTCGATGGGGGCAGGGCTTCTCTAGACCCCTTAACTCTGTATCTAGCGGCTGCTCAGGGATTTTCCTAAAGGAACGAAGCTGGAGAGTCCTGCATGAAGTTTCTGCTGTGGACAGACACTGGGAGCTTTGAGTCCAGGTGATGCTAAAGTCAAGTCTTTCCCTAAACTAAGCCAAGGGTGTAAAATTCTCTCTTCTGTTCTCATCTGTGCTTGCTTTAACTTTGTTAGTCTGCGCATGCCTAGGAAATCGTAAATCAGATTTGGGGTTTGCCTGTTACAAATTGGATAACGGTGAAAGGTAAGCTAAAAAAAGTGAGTCTTTAAATGTCAATATAAAGAAATCACAAGTGGAATTAATTCAACTGCGGGAAGAGAAAAACTTAGCAAATTTGTTT
Source organism: Tolypeutes matacus (assembly GCA_026826555.1). Lineage (NCBI taxonomy): Eukaryota > Metazoa > Chordata > Mammalia > Cingulata > Chlamyphoridae > Tolypeutes > Tolypeutes matacus. The sequence continues at coordinate 9,832,616 of JAKSZT010054334.1, read as the reverse complement.
AATAAAATTGTTTTGCTTAATGAATCAGAGTGCTCCAATTGTTTTTAAGTGAAAGCTTACTAGAAACTAAGAATTAAGATCATTATATAGATGCCTTTATATTATAAAACAGCAGAAGAATAGTAACTGAAATTATTATAACTGGGTGGATGTAGCCTAAACGTAGCTACTGTAATAGAATCTTAAACTCACCTTTGATTCTGGTTATTTTGTAACTAGCTTCACCTAGCCCTTCATCTTCAGCTTTTGTGGTGGTAATTCTGAACTGAGCTTGCCTTTGTTTAGGATTACTTCAGGTCTAGCTTCACCCCTTGCCTTTGCTTACGGTTATTTCCTGACAGCTTCTGCCCTCTATAGCTGAGGGGGAAGCAAATTTAAGACACCCGTGTCTCCTGTCCTTGCACTGGTATTAGAGACCCTGCTTTCTCTCGTGGCTCCAAGTGTGGAATAAATTGCTGCCTGGTGGAATTCTCGACCCTTGGGGTCTGTTATCTCAGAGGACTGGGAAGTGAGGGAGGCCTCCTGCCTTGACTGATGGGGGTTCCTAATAGCAGCAATTCATGAGAGAAACCAGTTTCCCTGCGGCTTAGATAGCCTCAGTGAGTGTACAGAGAATTAGTCTTGCTCATCCAAGGTTTACTAAAGTCAAAGTGGGAAATAAGCAAAGTTCTGAAGCAAAGAAAAATTGTATTAAAACATTGGGCAAGCCCGCCCGCACGGCGTGGTTAGCTGACCCAGCGAGCACAAGCAGCAATGGGGGTATAAATGAATAAATAAATAAAAATCTTTGGGAAGCGGCTGTGGCTCAATCAGTGGGGCTCTCGTTTACCATGTGGGGGGCCCCGGGTTCAGTTCCCGGGGCCTCCTGGTGGGGGCAGGCCCGCCTGCACGGCGTGGTTGGCTGACCCAGCGAGCACAAGCAGCAGGTGGGGGATAAATGAATAAATAAAATAAAATAAAAAAAACATTGGGGACATTTTGGTTATAAGCTAATATTAAGGAACAAAATTCTTGGGCAAAACTGCATGGTCACAGTGTAAATTAGAGAGAAAAAAAAGCCTCCAAAGAAATCTTTCAAATGTTATTTTACAGTTAAACTTATTTTATAAAAGAATGAAAGTTTTAAGTAACTTTAGTAAGTTGTGTTTCTGTGTCAAACTCTTTTCGTGTCTGCCTATTTGCTCAGGGTATATCTTCATACATTGGAATAATACCAAATTAACAAATAAAAATTCTTAAAAGTGCTCTAGTCAAATTGTTAAAAATTAAATATGCAGTTATATATGTGAATATTCCTAGAGCCCAAATTAGGCTAAGCAGGATGGAAAGGTCATATAGAAATCTAAATATAGGAACTATTGAGAAAGGGAAAAGACTTTCCTGAGTTCTTTGACCCACCCAGCCCCCAGGGTCTTCACTTTGCAAGAGCTCTGAGGGAGGGCCTAGGTGTAGCAGATTGAAACTCTTCTAGGCAGGGGGAATTAAGAATCATAGTTTGTCCTGTAGTTCCTGAATTTAAACCTATTAACAGCCTTAAAATAAGGGTGGCTAATAATTCTATTATTACCAACTTTCAGTAAGTAAGGAAAAGTCTTTGAAAGTTATGAAAAGATCTTTTCTAAATTATAATTAAAACAAATTAAACAATTGTAATACATTTGAGAACCTAACAGTTAGTTGCTTTTAATATTATTCAGTCTTAGAATTTCAGTAAAAAAAAGTTAGCTTCCTGTAAAGGAAGGAAAAAGAACATTCCTTGCATAAACTAGAATGGTTTCAATTTATTTAGCTTGGGTGTTATCTCTTTGGTTAATAGAATACCAAGTAAATAAATAACATTATATGTATTAAATCTTTAAAATGATGAAAGTTATAAATTCATGTTTAATGAAATTAAGCTAAAGAAAAAAATGTAGATCTGCCCTCTTTTAAATGCATAAAGTAAATTTCATTTGTTGCTAACTCTAATTTAATAAGCTTATTTTAAGTTAAAGTAACCATTCTATGTGCTTATGGTTAATTATAAGGACTTTTCTTCTAAATTGAAGCATTTAAATGACTAATTACAAGCAGCCATTATTAATTAGAAACCTAAACTGATATTAATAGCAAAAAAGTAACTTCATAACAGGAAAACCTGTCAGAGGCCACCTCAATCTGCATGTTGAAGTGGTGGTAAGGAAAGATAATCTTAATTCCATTGGGAATCTTCGTTTTCATAAAACAATTGAGAAATTAAGTTTTCCTGTGCTGCTAAAACAAAATAGCTGTGTAAATAACGTCATCAAGGTAAAAGTGTAGAAGAAGTAAGAAAGCAAAGTACTAACAAATTAAATTCATTTGATATATTATACATAGCATTGGCAGTGTTTAGAAAGTGTATAAAAATCAAAAGAAACTTCAGCATTGTCAAACTCTCTTGTACATTCAAACCAGGCTCTCAAATACACTGCATTTTGCCTCTCCATTGGAGTTATTGGCTAGGCTGGTCACTGACCCCTAAAACAATAAAGGTGTCTATTCCATCTCTGGTTGTGCTCCTAAAGTGGATGGAGAGTACATTGCAGTTTCAAACTCCCGCAGCAGCCAGCAGTGGCTCCATATGGCCAGATGCACAATGGACATTTCCTCCAGACCGGCACTGTTTCATAGTGCCAAAGGGTGCTATGCCCCAGGCCGGTGGAATACTGGAGCCTACTTTCCTAGCTTCTCTCTGAGGTAAACGGTACTGCAGCGTGCTGGCTGTGTGAAGGACATACCAAGGGGAGCAATGACTACCAGAGTGATGTAAGTAGAACTTAATCACAATTGGCATTATGGCTTGCTCCCATTGAGAGATAACATGTAGGGTATTGCAAGCCTGGAGCTTAGATCTATTAACTGCAGCTCAAAGAGAAACTTATGCATTGGGTAGTGCATTACTTAGTACTAAGCACTCTACCTGTATTTCTCCTATTCTAGATATATGCCTGATAATTATAGTGATATCTTTTCTATTCTAGATCACATGCCGGGGGATATTATACATGTTAAGATGACATGAAAAGTCATTTTCTAAGTAGTTAATAAATGCGCCTGTAAGATAAAAGGATGGCCACCTTGCCTAAGAGCAGTAGGGGCAACAACCCTTTTAATTAAAAAGGCCACCAAATTAACTTGGGGGCAACCTCAGCCTTTACCCCACACCAGGTGAAAGACGTGCTTAACCCAGGTCTCCCTCCTAACCCTTATTCTAGAATCTGTCCCACTCATGCCCAGGGGAGAACTGGCAGATCCACATGCCATCCTGCCAGGGCTAAGTGTTTCCCACCAGAAGGCAAACAGCAGATGAGGTGGCTAGGACCCACTTTAGCCCCTTTGAGATGGTCCATGGACGACCTTTCCTCACCCAGGACCAGGAACTCAGGTCCTGATCAAAACCAGGCAGGAGAACAGGCCTCACTCTCAATTAGAGCCAAAATGGAAGGGGCCTTATTCTGTGGTTCTGATCACTCCTGCAGCTATTAAAGTTAAAGAAATTGCCAGCTGGGTGCACTTAGCCCGAGTGAAGTCAGCTGCCCAAGGAAGTGTCAGCTCACCAAAAGCACCTGACTGGATGTACGTGTGCCAGTCATTGGACAGCCTGAGATGCCTCTTCAAGAGACAAAGCTAAGTAGTGTCTGTGTCAAAACCAGCTATGCCCTCTAACTCTAGCCCAAAGGCCAACTGCTAAGGGGAGGGCAAACCAAACACCCCTTAAGAAATCTTGTCTGTTTTCATTTCCTGTAGTTTCTCCCTATACAGTAACTAAAAGGGCCATGCCTCTTCTCATGCCCCTCTTAGCTAGCCATCTTAAGCATAACCACCACCATAGAAAACTGGGATTGGCAATTTATACCAACCCCATTATCTATTACAATCTCTCCCTAAAGCTACCTACCAGCATAGAAGAAGCTAGCTGTGCCTTAAAAATCCTAAACAGCAAACAGACTCTCTTGCTGCTGTAGTACTGCAAAATCACAGAGTCCTTAATAATATGCTAACAGCAGCATGGGGTTGGGATGGGGTGGCGGACATGCCTATTTCTCAAGAAAAATGTTGTTTCTATACAAATTACTCTGGAATAGTCCTAAACAGCATTCGAAACCTGCAAGATGATGCCCACCAACTTCATAGGGATGCAGCCTCTGAAGGCACCTGGCCTTTCTCACTCTCATGATCCAGAATGTCATAGCTGACCCTCTTTTTTGGATGCACTTGCCACCGTCTTCTTTATCCTTTTAGTGGGGCCATATATCTTCAAAATTCTAACCAAGTTTATTTCTTACAGAATCAATGCCTTCCAGGACAAGATATTAGTCACTCGGGCATTTCAGCCAGTTCCAGCCACAGAGTCGGACCGTCTTCCCTCAACTTCAATAGAATAGCCAAAGAGGTTTACGCCCTGTCAGGCAGGGACTACTGCCCTACCCAGCAGGAAGTAACTACAGAAGAATGATCATCACCCCTCACCACCCCCTTAAGAATAAGGGCGGGAACTCTCTGAGGGGGGAGTTGAGGCAGGTTAGTGCAGGGTAATGGAGGAGAAGACAACCCACAACATGACTGACAGAAAACATGGCCATCAGACTGCATGGCCAGCAGACAACATGGCTGCAAGACCTCGCTGGGACGTTGAGTTTAACCTTGAGGTCCCAGTTTCTCTTTCCCGGCCCTCCCCTTTGCCCCGGATATTCCAAAAAGGCCTGACTCTTGGCCCACACCATGGGTGGGGTAACCAATAACCGCTGGGTCCCATCCCCTTATCATTAGCATGGGGGTGGAATAATTAATTGTTTAAAAGGTAATCACACGGGGCAGAGCTCACTCTCTCTGCCTAGCGGGGCCCACAGCAAATCTTGGTGTGTATTTCCCTCTTTCTCTCCCATTTCTCAGCAAGTTCTTTTCTTTCCCCAATTTCCCAAATAAATTCATTTTGCTGGCCTAACTGAAAAAAAAAAATCAAAAACATGTTTTAAATACACACACAAACCCACTTACTGCAGTGTATACTACAGGCAGGGTTTCAATTTGAACCAACTTTTTACAAGGGAGAATTCTGTGTGCACTGGATTGGAAGGAAGAGGAAGTAGTCCTGGACTTCCAGGGCAACCTTGAGGGGGCCTACCCTCACCCCAGCAGCGATGCACTGGGATTCTAGCTCCTGGTATTCAGGACAGGCTAGAGTATGGAGTTCCTGCATCTACCTGGGCCCTGACCTCTGAGTAACTCACAAATGGTAATAATCAGAATACTCCTAAGAAAAACTGTTCTTATCTATAATTTGGTTAACATATACAGATATGAATAGCAATTCATTTGAATGAAAGCTGTGGTTTAGGTAAGACATTGTATTTTTTCAAAAATAAAAAAGTAATTTTTATTTTTCAAGGTGTTTATTTACTCAGTTATAAATAGTGCAGTGCCTTCTAGTGTGATTGCCACTTTGTTGTCTGTCTGATGAAGGCAATAGAAAATGGTATTAAATTGCAGTAATTTATGTGAGAAGAAATATAAGCCTTTCCCTTCTACCCCTCACTACAACCCAAGGTTATTTTGTGCTTTGAGAGTCACTCCTCTGGGTCATCATTGTGTCCCTCCATCTGACAAACTCTGCAAAACAGCCTGAGGCGGTGGGAAGCTTGGTGCCCTACTGATGCATGCGCGCCCTCTGGTGGCCTACTAGGGAAACTATAGGAATTGACACTACATCTATTTGGAACAGATCAGTGTTTTATTTGGGGTGACAACAGATCCCACCAGCAGATTTTTTCTTCTTCTTTTTAAATAAAGTAACATTAATTTGCATCTTCTCAAAGAAATTCATATTCCTATTTTAATTGATTCATATGGCAGGAACAAATAAATGCACATGCCAATAGAAATAGAAGAGGGGAGAATCATAACATCAAGAATGGGTTGAAGGAGCATTTTGTTACTAATGATACCTCTTTTTCTGGTGTATTCAAAGAGGTAACAGTACGTGTTATGGGGTAACACGTGCATGGACGTGTTATGGTATATAGCACTTTTGAGTGAAAACAACCCCCCCCATATATATATATTTCCCATTTACAATGTTTCAAATATGGCAGTAATATCAAAAGTTGGTTACACATTTGGTAGTCCTTACCGTATCTCTGATAACATTTCATCTATCCATCTTCTATGGCTGACTTTGTGATCACAGCCTGGGATGATTTCAGGTCAATATTGTAGTGTTGTGGTTCTTTGCTCTCCTCAAACTTCTGCTGCATATTGTGAATGCTGAGAATTTCTTTGAGAGACAAAAGCTTGTCTTTCAACAAGCATACTGTGTGTGTGCTGTGTTACTTGAGAATATTCTGTTTTGCTACAAGAAAAACAAGTAGGATGGATGAAACTCCCAAGTGTTAGGTATAGACAGTAAGTAAGCACGTAGCTTATAAAATAGAAGCAATATTAATATACTTTATTAAATATAGTCAATAAGTAAGCTCGTAGTCTGTAAAACATGTTCAAGATAAAGAGAATAAATGAAATATTTGATGGAAGAAAGAAAAAATGTGTCTTATACATAAAAAGATGGAAAGACCAAGTTGCATACTTCCTCTAAGCTGTCAGCTGTCATGGCCCTAGGTCAACCAAACTCTGGTGACACTTAGTATAGTCCCATTCTGGCCCGATAGATACTCTGCCCAAGAAATGGAAATAAAACCCATCGCTGCTCCATAGGTTAATAGCTACAGCTGTGGCCGGGTGTACTTGCCCTGACTCCCTGAGAGGGCAAATGGTTGTCCCCAGGCACCTTCCATCTGTGGGGCTCCCTTGCTCAATCCTTAACCCTGGTTGCTGTGTCCACGCTGCCAGGGGAGGAGACTGATGCAGCAGAGGGAAAGAGAGACGGAACATAAGAACTTGGCATGACCAGATTCAGGCAGTGTGGCCCTTCTGCCCAGCTTACACACTTTCCTAAGGATGTTAACCCTTTGCACTGTGAGTCTTTCTGTCCAGTGACCCCCGGAATAAGTTGTGTGGGTGGTGCTCCTGGAGGCCATTGTATCAAGGTAATTTCCTCACAACAAGTACAGGTAAGGGTTAAGCCACGGGCGCTTCAGAATGTCTATGAAGGAGAAGGTTAGGGGCCATAATGTTTGGAAAAGGTGGCTGGGGACTGTCTTGAAGCTACATTTGCTTAGCAAATATATTTTTTATTTGATGTGGTGGATGTAAGGGGGAGGATAACAGCTTGAAACCATCCTTTACTCAGCTTAAACACATTTACCCCTGTGACGTGAGCACACAGACTCAAATCCATGTTAATACACAGAGAGCAGATCCCCTCCCAAGAGCAGGCATGGGTTTGGGGGAAAAGGGAGAAGGGAGTGTGTGTGTGTGTGTGTGTGTGTGTGATGCTGATGCTGAGTATGGGAGAAACCACAAAGTGGAAGAGAAAAGGTAAAGAAAACACGGCTGTTAGTCAGGAGGGAAACTGGCCCAAAGACAAACTTCTACCAAAATCCCACCCTCCAATTACGTGGGTCCTGCTAGGTATCTGACAAATTTTATAACATCAAAAATGTTCTGAGCCAGCAGTTTATAATTCTACATCTTCTCTGTGTGTATCTAATACAGATTCAGTAAATAAACAATTCTTTAAATAAAAAAAAAAGGCAACGGCTGACTACACAGTTAGTCAAAACGGTGTTTCTCATCCCAAAGGGACATGAAACATCATTCTGTTGCGTCTCTGCTACTTACACGTTCCCCAAGCTAATCAGTGGGTGCACATGAAGCGCTCCCCTGGACGCCATGACATGCCAGTTGCCAGCAGGCTCCATCTGAGGAGGTTAAACAAACCTTCTCTCCGATTGGAGTTGACCACACTGGTTATAAATCAACACTCCTTGGCTCAGCCATGCCCCAGTAAGGAGCCCGGGGCACCAGAAAGCCGTTACACAGTATTTGAAAGAAAGAGGAAACTCAACAGGAGCAGTACCAAACTCCTCCCAAGCCTGGGAAAAGTGCATACAGACCAGGGCAGCGTGGTGGTACTTGGAGCCCCCAGGTGGGGGTAGACACCCAATTAGGATATTTATCAGATGGGAGGTTTGCCCTGATTGTTCCCTGCTCCTTGGTTCCCGGAGGCCTCTCTGATCTACCAGCCAGACAGGACTAGTTTGGCTATGGATACAACTGGGACGTGATGGGGAGTGAGAAGAGAGGAAACAGTGAGCAATTATTGGGCATCAATTACGTGCCAAGCACAGCCCTTGCTTCTCCCGGGTGCTCATTCATTAGATTCCATGAGGGCAGAGATTTTATCTATTTGGTTCACTGTGCCCTGAGCAAGGTAGGCGCTCGTTAAACATCTGCTGAATGAATAACTGAGTCATGTAGACAACCCTGTGAAGCTGGGTGTTGTTAAAAATCAAGACAGTGGTTATTCTTGGTGTGACATAAAGAGCAAGGGGGGGACATCAATGGCGTACCACTCATGTTGTGGTTACATGGGTGTGCACAGTTGGAGAAAAAACAACAAACTCACACTTATGTGCAATTTAAATGGTGTTATGTATTAGTCAGCCCAAGGGGTGCTGATGCAAAGTACCAGAAATCCACTGGCTTTTATAAAGGTTATTTATTTGGGGTAAAAGCTTACGGTTACAAGGCCCTAAAGAGTCCAACTCAAGGCTGCTTTCTCACCAGAGTCTGTTGCCAGGTGTTGAAGCAAGATGGCAGGCCATCTCTGTCTGGTCTCTCAGGCCCTTCTTCCTCTTAAGGCTACGTGGGCCCAGCTTCTGTCGATCTCAGCTGTAGGCTGGCATAGGGCTAGCCTCTCAGGACTTCCTCTGTCAGTCTGGCATACGGCCTTATCAGCTGCTCAACTGCTCTGTTCTCTTCAGCTGCAAACCATCAGGCAATGGCTCATCGCTCCCTGTGGCCCCAGGATCAAACATGACAGAGCTCCCCCCTCTTCCGTGTCTTCCTGAGTGAGTGTCCATTTATATCAGCCCACCCAGGGGGCGGGGACTCAAACTTGAGTCATGCCCTGCTGATGTGGTCAAATCAAAATCCTAATCTTAACAGGTAATTGAATCAAAGACATCTCAGATGAATCTAATACCAGCAAAGGGCATCACACCCAGAGGAACAGACCAGTTTACAAACATAATCCTTTTTTGTTTGGGGGATTCATAATAACACCAAACTGCCACAAAAAGCTAAGAAATAAGTGGCCGTCTGAGTGGGGACAGCTGGCATGCTCTTACTAAGCCTCGGGGTGCATCTGCCAGAATGTGCGAGACTGATAGAGCTTGGCCTGCTTCATAGTGCCTGCACATTCCTCACCACACACTACTGCGCTCCTGAAAGTTAAAGCCGTCTTTGGGCCCATTAATAAATGCAAAGGACTGACAGGGCTGCACCTGTGATTTCCTCCTCTTTACCCCAGTGCCCGGAGCATCTTCCTTAGTCCATTGCTGTATATAGTTTGACAATGGGACCACCTCAAATGCTATCCCATCCCCAACATAAAATATAATTATGCTTTAAAATTCTAGGTCGAGCTTTGAATCATTGCAAAATAATCAAGAAAAGGCACTTGTAGCACAAAATGATGATATCATTATGAAATTATCATCTAAAATCCTGTCCAGACTTTATTGAAATACATATTAATTCAGAAAGATATGTGGAAAGAGAATGAGATTTTGACAAGTAATCTGGAGATGAGGAATCATTTTGGAAGGAGCTTTCAAGTGGAATAAAATATTGAACAAGCATAACCATTTCCTATGAAAGATCTTTAATCTTCCTAAAGAAGTCAGCAAGATTCTCAGGGGAAGTTAGGGAGGTTTTCTCCGTAACTGTTAACTACCAAGCAGTTGTCAATATGAGGCAGGATAAAATACAGACCTAAGGAAGAAGGGGGCAGAAAACCTAATAAGAGAAACTGAGGCATTGGCTTGTTTACTAGCATTAGCCTGCTGAGTCACACAGGTAATTTAGGAAGGGGCAATTTACAGCACAAACACCCTGCAGCTTACAGCACACAGCACACATCCAGCGGCTGGGTTATTAGAAGGCAGCCAGCACCATCATTACATGGCAGGGGGGCACCACCCCCACCCCACTTTCAGGTTATCTCACGTCTAGTGGACAGTGACCAGAGGCCAATCGCCACTGGCTAACAGGCCCTGCGGAGCTCATGGACAGCAGTCAGAAGCCAGTCACCACTGGACAGCAATGTCCACACCCCTAAGGAAATCAAACCACCCAACAGATTTCCTTTGCTTAGTCTCAAATATGCCAATCAGCACAGACCCCCATAAAACAGGGGACCCCAGGGCAGAAGTTTGCATTTTCTCCCTTGAAAATGCCCGTCTTTAACTCTGAAAGGTGTATTTTCTTTTTCTTGTTTTACCCCCCAATAAATTCTTTGCTTGTCTGACTAATTTGTGGCTTGCCCTTGAATTCTTTCTCACAACAAAGCCAAGAACCTAGACACCTGGACACCATCTCTGATAACAAATACGTCATAATTGAAACTGTGTCTCCATCTGTACAGGGAAGTGTAGACACTACATAGGATTCTGGAATTCTGTAAGGTTTGATCCAATTGGGGTGAGCTGGGAGTCAGCCTGAAGTGGGTAAGGTCTAAAGATGTGTCAACCGGTGACAATACTGGAGAGAAATAGGTCTGGAGTGTGTAAAAAGTTAAGCCCAAACCCATATAGAGAAATGAGGAGACAGATACCTGAGTGGTATGGTCTATTTTATGGGTCAACTTGACTAGGGTTATGTCCAGTTGTTTGGTCAGACACTGGCTTCGTTGTTGCTGTGGGGATATTCTATAGACAGGATCATCATCTACAGTCAGTTGACTTTAAGGAGAGGAACCTCAATAATGTGACTGGGCCTCATCCAATCAATTGGAAGCCTTAAGGGCAAAAGAACTGATGGTTCCAGAAGAAGAAGGAATTCTGCCTCAAGACTACACCCTCTTTCCGGCCTGCTAGTTTCTCCTAAGAAATTTAGACTTAAGACTTTATAACGTCACCCTTATCAGAATTGCCACCCTCTGGCCTGCCACAATCAGATGAGAAAATTCCTTAAATAAGTCTGTCTTTCCTCCCCCCCTCCCCTCCCCTCCCCCCCTCCTTCGCCTTCTCCTCCTCCTTCTCCTTCTTCTCTCCCTCCCTCTGTCTCTCTGTCTCTCTGTCTCTCTGTCTCTCTCTCTCTCTCTCTCTCTCTCTCTCTCTCTCATGTGTGTGTCCTGTTGGTTCTGTTTCTCTGGAGAAATCCTGGGTGATACACTAAGCCAGATAACTGATGTGCATGAAGAAGAAAAACTTGGAAATGGGCAAAGCAAACTCATAAATACAAACATATAAGCCATTAATAAGGACTGGAGCAAAGAGGCTCTCTGAATGGGGAAAGCTGGCATGCTCTTTCTTTTTCTTTTTTTTTACCAGGAGGTCCCAGGGATCGAACCCAGGTCTCTCCATATGAGAGACGGACCCCCAACCATTTGAGCCACATCCGTCCCCCTCTGGCAAGCTCTTAGTAAGCCTACTTTTCCACTCACAATCGTGTTGGACATTGTATTTTAGGAAGTTTTCTGTGTATATGTGATATTTCACAATAAAGAGATGAGGAAGTATTGTCTGCACATAAGGACTGGTGTAGTACTTATGACTGCTGAATGTAATCGTCCCTCCTTGTTTGATCTTCACCACGTTGCAGTTCAATTAGGAGCCGAAACTGAAGGCTGGTTGCTCTTTTAATGTTCCACGTCCTTGAAAGTTGCAGGGTGATTAGGTTCGTGCTGTGATTTGGGGATGGAAACAGGAAGTGTGAGTGTGGCTCCCGGCTCCCACCCACCCTCCTAGGAAGACCCGGGAGAAACATGCCAAAGAAATCTCCATACTGTAGGTTGCAGGGCAGATCTGGGCAACATCAAAACATGAAGAGAACCAGCTGAGCCTACACTTGTCTGGATCCAGTGAAAGATCTTGCCCAACTTCATAGCAAACAAGAATGCGTAAAGCAGCTACTCCTCTTTTGGTTTGTTTATTTATAAATCCTGAGTAAAAGCCAGATCAAGCAAGTAGGCTTGCTCTTAGTGGTGACTGACAAACCTGAAGGTAGGAAGTAAGAACTAGGGTGCAGATATAGGTGTTATGGAAAATTCAGTTCAAATTTATAAATCGGAACTTTCCGGTTCCTCCACTGTGCCTAACACTGCGCATCAGATTATTCATTGAATAAAATGATGGCTAATTCAGCAGCACTTTTTTATACAGCTCCAATCCTGGATTGGTTTGTTTTGCTAATTTATTCCAGCACCAATTGCTTTAGCAGACCTCTACTCAATTTACAGCCTATAATGAGTCCATTACATTTGCTTTGAAAAGCCACTTTAAAATGAATGTACCAAAGTGAAAACACATTTGGCAAGGAAATAGATTTTATAATTTTCTGCAACAGAGCTATAATCATGGATTGTAACTGCATTAATATAATATCAGATAAATAGACGTAAGGGCATACATCATGATGCTTGATAATTTTCAGTGACACTGACCAAGAGATATACTTACCACTAATGATAAGTTCTTTAAGGGGGAGGGGCATGTAGGAACATGGATAATACTGCTTTACATCGTATTATCTGCCCAATGTCAGCAAGTTCACTATTTCTCTACTGGACTTCTTTACTCAAGAATATCTGATGACTGTGCTATCTTTGGTAAAGGGCTTAGGAGATTAATTTTCATCTGAGTTTCAGGAGAATAACTTTCCCCCCGCCCCAGTAATTCAAGACCTAAAAATGAAAGCATATGCCTGGAGGTTTACTTTTCATTTGCATGGCTCCCTGTCTTTATCTTATAAAATGTTAAGATTTTATTGTGTACATAAGAGTGTTGTATGGAATTAGAAGCCAAAAGAGAGTTCCTCATATCATGAAGTGAGAAGCTGTCAGTTTCCTGGTGAATTTGGAATGTAAGGGGCAGAGAAAGATTGTAAGAGAGGCTGGTAAAGGCAGGGGCAGTCAGGGAAGGATTTGGTGGTTAAATTTTGGACTGAATCGATGAAGGAGCATGGGAATGCTACAGGCAAAGACCCTTTAAAGAAAATGACCCTCCCTAGTTTTCTGTTTCACAACAGAACTCACACAAAAACATCAGCATAGTCAAGTTGTCAAGTAGTTTCCTACTTTGGTGCCAAACCCATACATGTGCCCTCAGTACCCACTTTTGACAGGAAAAGGCAAACTTCCTCAAGTCTCTTTGTGAGGAGGAGAATGACCCCCATTGTAACTTTCAGGGCATCCAGAGACTTTCTCATGGATACTTGAACATACAGAGCCTGGCCAAAAGCAAACATACCGATAAATTTTCACTATGTTTAAAACTTCTGAACACTCAACTATATTATCGGAACAGCAAACTGTCTATATGAACAGTCATTCAATTAATAATCAAAATAAGTAAAATTTAACCACAAAATTAATGTTTCACATTTTATAAAAATTGAAATTAAGACAATTCTGAAATGGAAGTGGATGTGGCTCAAGTGTTTGAGCTCCCGCCTACCACAAAGGCGGTCCCAGGTTCAGTTCCTGGTGCCTCCAGGAGAAGACAAGCAAGACAGTGATCTGCTGCAATAGGCAGGCATGGCAAGCTGATGCAACAAGATGGCGTGACAAGGAGACACAAAGAGGAAAAACAATGAGAGACACAACAAAGCGGGGAGCTGAGGTGGCTCAAGCAATTGAGTGCCTGTCTCCCACATGGGAGGTTCCAGGTTTGGTTCCTGGTGCCTCCTGAGGAGAAGATGAGCAGACACAGAAAGCACACAGCAAATGGACAGAGAGAGCAGACAGTGACCCCAAACAATGAGGTGGGGGATAGTGATAAATAACATAAATCCTAAAAAAAAATAACAGAGAGAATTCTGTAAACCACAAGAGAGAAGAAACATGTCACCTACAAGGGAGCCTCAATAAAATTAAGGCTGATTTCTTATTGGAAACCATGGAGACAAGAACATACTGGGAATACATATTTAAAGTCCTGAAGGCAAAAAATTCCACCAAGAATTATATATCCAGCAAAACTGTCTTTCAAAAATAGGGGGGATTAAGACTCTCCCAGATTAACAAAAGTTGAGGGACTTTGTCACCTCTAGACCAGCCCTACAAGAGATGCTAAAAGCAGTTCTGCAGGTTGAAAGGAAAGGGCAATAGACTGAAGCCACATGAAGAAATAGAGATCTCTGGTAAAGATAAGGGCATGGGTAAATATAATACCAGTACTATGGTATTTTTTTATTATAACACTACTTCTTACTTCCCATAGGATCTAAAAGGCAAATGCACAAAATGCAGTGATATCTCAAAGGTTTTGGATTTATAATGTGTAAACATATAATTTGTGATAAGAACTACCCCCTATACACAGGGGTACAGGAACATAGTTTAGATATGCTATTGAAGTTGTTATCAAAGTAAACGAGATTGTTGTGGATTTAGGATGTTAAATTGAAGCCCCATGGTAACCACAAAGAAAGTATCAATAATATGCAAACTCATAGAGACAGAAAGTAGAGTATAACTTACCAGGGATGGGAGGCAGGGGCAATGGGGAGTTAATGCAAAATGAGCGTAGCGTACCTATTGGGGTGAAGGAAAAGTTGTAGTAACGGAAGGTAATGAAGGTACTGCAACACTGTGAATGTGATTAATCCCACTGAACGGTATGCTTGGGAGGCATTGGGATGGGAAGATTTGTGTTGTATATATGTTTCCACAATTTAAAAAGGAAACTAAAGAAATAATGACAGTGAAACACAATACTGAATGGGATTTAAGAATGGAGGAGAAAAGGCTCAAAAGAACATTATTGGGACATAAGAAAAATTGGAATACAGACTAAAAGCTTTATAACAATGTTAAATGTTTTGAACTTGAGAACTGTACTTAGGGAGATTACATAAGTGAATATCCCTGTTCACAGGAAATGTACATGGAAGTATTATGAGTTCAAGAATTATAATGTGCCTAATTTGCTCTCAAATGTTCAGAAGATAGATGATAGATAAATGATAGTAAGAATGATATAGCAAAGGTGGATAAGGGCATCTGGAGGGGGTAGTATGTTGGAGTTCTCTGTATGGGGTTTATTATGTTTGCATCAGTCCTATAAGTTTGAAATTATTTTAAAATAAAAAAGCTTTTAAAAATTGAAATTGAATTAAATAGTAAGACATTCACATGAGCATAATTGTAGGGTTTTATATTCAAACTACAAATGTAGAGGATCAGCCTGGAATAAGGGAGGGATGGAGGGAAATATTAAGAAGGAAAAGAAGCTACTTTAATTTTACTCTAAAAACTGTAGGAACTGTAACCAAGGGGGGAGCCAGAGGGCCCCAGGTGATAAGGTTTTCCCATGCTTATGACAGAAGCTGCCTGCCCATGGCTAATGTGGCAGAAATGCTAGTTGTTCCCCGGTTCATTCTCCCTTCTTACTGGGTCATAAAACTTAGTATTTTCATCTGAGCCCATAGTCATCAGGAATAAAGGAATAAAAGCTGTCTGTGGGACTCTGTGGGAGGATTGTGGGAAGATAGTGACAGACTAACAGGCAGAGCTGAATGTTCTCTCAAAAACAATGGAGAAAGAGCCAAAAACTGTCTGAGGGACCTGCTTTGGAGATCAGCAGACCAGGACAGTGCTATACAACTCCCAGAAGGGCGAGGGACAGAGAGACGAAGGGGCCGAAATGACAAACATGAGTTACCAAGCTCCTGTGGTGGCCAGGAAGGCTCCCCCATGCCCAAGATATCAAGCTGGGTTAAAACACCTGGCTCACTGCAGCCTACTGAGAGGGGAACAGACATCTTCCTCCCTGTCAGCTGTTTCAAGGGAAAATGAAGGGGAGGTCAGGGTGCTTTTCTTCAGTGAATTTGGCCAGCTGAGCTGGCTTTGAATCTTTGCTCTGGAGATTCAACACAGCAACACAGGAAAGCCCAGACTGAAACACCTCTGTGGAAAGATGCTTTGACTAGCGCCATCTTCTGGCCGGTCTGGAAATTTCGTGGACAAAAACTTCATGCTCTCTGTACCCAACCCCTGGGAGAAAATCTGCACCCCCCTTGTGAGTCCCTGGCCCAATTTTGAAAACTTAAGCTGGGCAGTTTTAAAGACTGAGAATAAGTTGAACCAAATATCAAAGAAGAGCTGTGGGGAAAAAAAAAACAACACAATAGGCAAGAGAGAGATATTAGCCATCAGAGTATATTCACCAACATATTCAGATGCCTAGATACCAGCAAAAAATTACTAGGAAACAGGAAGAGATGGCCCAGCCAAAAGAACAAACCTAATATCCTGAAGAGATACAGGATTTAATACAATTAATCAGTGATAATCACACAACTCTCCTAAATCACTTCAAAGAATTTAAAGAAAATATGACTAAGAAATAAAGGATATTAAGAGACACTGGAAAAAGCATAAAGAAAAATTTGAAAGCCTGCAAAGAAAAGTAACAGACCTTATGGGAATGATAGACACATGGATGAGATTAAAAATACATTAGAGGTACATAAGAGCACATTTGAGTTGCTTGAAGACAGAATTGGTGATTTTGAAGGCAGAACATTGGAAGTGGAAAAGACAGGAAAACAGAAAGAGAAGAGAATGGGGAAAAGTAGAACAGAGTCTCAGGGAATTGAATAACAACACAAAACACACAAACATTCATATTATTGGTGTCCCAGAAGGAGAAGAGAATGGAAAAGGGGCAGAAAGAATATTTGAAGAAATAATGACTGAAAACTTCCCAACCCTTATAAAGGATATAAATATCAATACCCAAGAAGGACAATGACCCCAAACAGAATAAATCTGAATAGACCTGCCCTGAGAGACCAACTATTCAGAATGGCAACTATCACAGATAAAGAGAAGATTCTGAAAGCAGCAAGAGAAAAGCAAAGCATCACATACAAGGAGAACTCGATAAGGTTAAGTGCTGACCTCTCATCAGAAACCATGGAGGAGAGAAGAAAGTGGTATGATATATTTAAGGTACTGAAAGAGAAAAACTGCCAGCCAAGAATTCTGTATCTGGCAAGGCTGTCCTTCAAAAACGAGGGTAAGGCCAAAGTCTTCTCAAACAAAAACTGATAGAGTATGTTACCAAAAGACAAGATTTGCAAGAGATACTAAAGGGGGTGCTGCAGTCTGAAAGGAAAAAATAAGGGCAAGAGATTTGGTGAAGAGTTTAGAAATAAAGAAAATTAGGAAGGGTAAACTAAAGGATAAGAAAGACAATAGAACAATATGACAACAGAGAGCTGAAGGCCAAAATGGATGAAGTAAGGAATGCTTTTACAGTAATAACACTGAATGTTAATGGGTTGAACTCCTCAATCAAAAGACACAGACTGATAGAATGGATTTAAAAATATGAGTTGTCTATCTGTTGTCTACAAGAGATCCACCTCAGACATAAGGACATGACCAGGTTAAAAGTGAGAGGTGGGAAAAAGGTATTCCATGCAAATAGTAACCAAAAAAAGAGCTGGAGTAGACCAGATAAGTGTAAAATAATAACATTATAGTATATGAGCATTAATTACTCAGTGCAACTGGCAAATTGTTCCTGTGATCAGTATTCGGTCATTTTTTCATACAAAATAAAGACTTGCTTTTAATTGAAGAGAACTGGAGAAGAGATATATTTTGGGATACTTCATTTTTCTTTAACCCTTTGTTATTCATACTCTTTAAAATAATCTGTCTGGATCAATAATGATTTAGCATGACTACTGTTGAACAAGATTTTGAGTTTTTCTGCCTCATAAAATTATGAATTGGCAAAATGTTATCTGCTGTAATTCATTCCAATAAGATGTGAAGAATTCCCAAATAAGAATTTGATTATCTAGAAAGAATTATGGCCTAAATGGAAATTAAATAACTAAACCAATAATTTATTTCATTCTTAGAGATTATTATGTCCAATAGTTAGTGTTGTAATATAAAAATTAGAATTATGTTATAATTAATTTCTATTATATTTGAATTATTATTTACATTTATAAATGTTTGTTGCTATGCTATTTTTTATAATTGATTATATTAAATCTAACCTGGACTTGCACTCTCTTTTAAAATCTGTAATTTCTTTCAATCTATTTTTTTATTTGTTTTACAATTTTACAATAAAGGACTTTTTAACAGCTTAAAAAAAAAAAGCCATTGATTATACACTTTGAATAGATCATTTGGTATGTGAATATATCTCAATAAAACTGCTTAATAAACAAATAAATAATTGTGCAAGAATAGCCAGAAATAGCAGCTATGTACAGCAGGGGAAATAGAGAGATTGAGAGTTGAGGAATTTTCTTGTTTGTCTGGTTTTTGTTTATTATTATTGAAATAATGAAAATGCTTTAATAATGATTGAAGTGATGAATGCACAACTATGTAATTATACCAAATACTATTGATTGTACACTTTGGATAAATTGTATGCTTTATTAATATGTATCAATAAAATTGGTTTGTTAAAAAAAAAAAAAAAGCTGGTAGTGGCCATATGACCCAATTGTGGTTAAAGTAAGTATAAAGGTTGTGTGCAAGTTCTGGGAAGTGTCCTAAAAGGGAAGATGATGTACTTTTCTTCATGCCTTTTTTTCTGATGGCCAAAGTCGAAGTCATCTGCTAAAGATGGTAGAGCAATGAGATAGAAAGAGAATAGAGAGATGGGCCCATGCATATATATGAGAACTTAATATGATAAGGAAAAGTTAACTGCAGCCTTACCCCTCCCCCTTTTCCTGACAAGAATCTCCCGCCTTAGAACTGGAACCTGCTCTGTAACCCTGCCCGCTTGATTTTGTAACCTGCAAATTCTGCTTCTGTAACCATACTAACTTAGTTGCCTAAGGTAATGTAAAATTCCACTCGCCAACTCGCTAGCCAATGAACGGGAGCCTGCAGACCCCAATAAAAACTCCAGAAAACTGGGGCTGGGGGCCCAGAATTTGGAAACCGAATTTTCCTCTGGGCCCACATGCATAATAAAGCCTGGTTCCTCTGCTCCCTCCGAGTGCTGTTTTGGGTTTCCCATCACAACAGCCACAACATTTGGTTCCCTGACTGGGAAACCCAACAGAGCAGGCCCATTGTGCCTCTGGCTTGGGACTGAAGGGTGCGGCCAACGGTGATCTCCGAGTGAACAAGGTAGGCGCCTCCTGTCGTCTTGACGGGACCTTCTTCCAAGGTGGACACCCGCGGGCCGCATCCCCATGTCCCAATCAGACTCAAGGGAGAGAGACGGACTGAACAATATCAGAAGACTTCGGAAAGGTAAGCACCCGGGTGCCAAGCCCCAGTCAGGCCCATCTCTGGACAGAAGAGGAGACTGATCACCTCCTAAGGTCTTGTGTGATGAGACTCCAGTATAGGGCAATTCCTGTGGGAGGGATTGTTTAACCTCTGAGTGACTGTGTGCGTGAATGTGGACAGTAGGGGCTTGCACCTATCGTACCAGTTTGTGGCCCCATGGCCTGTGCCATGGGGTCAGAGTGGGCCCCAACCTGTTTCCACGGCTATGTCATCTGGCATAACGGTGCACCCGGAAAGTTGTCCGGACACCTTAGCTAAGACAAGCCTAAGTTCCTGTGAGGGATGTGGACAGGCGGGTATCTGAGTAGCCTCGAAAGAGGCACCCCACCTTTATCTGTCTTGCGCCACCAACACAAGGTATGGGCTCATCACAGTCAAAACCCACCATCTTGAACTGCATGCTTAAGAACTTCAGGAAGGGATTTTCCAGAGATTATGGTATCCAGATGAACCCCAGCACCCTCCGAACTCTATGTGAGTTGGAGTGGCCCACTTTTAATGTCGACTGGCCCTTGGAAGGGACCCTAGACATAGCCAAGGTCTGTGCGGTATGGCTAGTAGTCACCAGAACCCCTGGCCACCCAGATCAGCTCCCCTATATTGACTCCTGGTTAGAAATAGCCTGGACTTTGCCCCCTTGGGTTCGCCTGTGCGTTGGAAAGAAGGGACAGAGCAGGGTCTTAGTTGCACAAGAAGCGAGGCACCAGAAACCAGTCATTTATCAGGTGTCTTCAGAAGAAGACCCACCATGACCCACCACCATATGTGCCAACCGCCCCAGCCCTTCCTCGTGGCTCAGGAGCACCGGCGGGTCTCCCAGAGACGCCTCCTCCTTCAGTCTCCCCTCCCGGCCTGGAGGTACAGGTAAATCACATGGAGACACCACCCTCGGCCCTTGCAGAACCTACGACCCCACCAGAGGGGAGTCCTGCAACCCCATTGGCAAGGAGACTCCGGTCGGCACAGCCCGTATTGCAGATGCCCCTCCGTGACATGCAGGGCCCACCCCGGCTAGGCGAAGATGGGGCCATTCAACCAAGAGGGCCCATTTTGTACTACCAGCCCTTCACAACTACAGACCTCTTAAACTGGAAACATCACACCCCCTCCTATGTGGGGAAACCTCAGGCCCTTATTGATCTCATGCGATCCATCTTCCAGACCCACCGTCCCACCTGGGCTGATTGCCGCCAACTCCTCCTGACTCTATTTAATACCGAGGAGAGACGGCGAATCCTGGCAAAAGCACGAAAGTGGCTACAAGAGCAAGCCCCTACTGGTGTCCTAGACCCCGAAGATTGGGCACGGGCAGCGGCATCGGAAACTAAGCCTAAGTGGGACTTTAACACTGAACAGGGACTGGCTGCCTTCAACTATATCGGGAAGCGCTCCCCTGAGGTGTCCAAGAAGGGGCTAAACAACCAACCCACGAACATGTCAAAAACAACCTCAGTTATTCAAAAACCCGATGAATCTCTGGGGGATTTCTATGAACGGCTTTGCGAGGCCTTCGGGATCTACACTCCTTCGACCCAGAAGCTCCAGAAAACCAGAGAATGGTGAATGCCATTTTCGTGGCACAAGCGGCGGCAGACATCCAAAAAGAGAAAAACAACTTCAAAAGTTGGAAGGATTCGCGGGCATGAACATCTCTCAACCGCTAGAGGTCACCAACAAAGTGTTTGTCAATCGGGCTGAAGTCGCCGAGCAGGAAGCACCAGGAGAATGCCGCTGGCCAGAAACCAATGAGCTTACTGCAAAGAGAGCGGGCACTGGAAAAATGAGTGCCCCCAGAAGTCTCAGACACTGACCTGAGCCTCAAGACCACCTGATCGGGCTGGCAGGACTCAACCCTGAAGAGGGGCGACCAGGCTCACTGGAAATTGGCCCCCATGAGCCCATGGTCAAATTACGAGTCGGGGGCCAGACAATGACTTTCATGGTGGACACTTGTGCTGAACATTCTGCAGTCACAATCCCCGTTGCCCCCTTTAGCGGAAAAACCGCTAATATCATAGGGGCGACTGGAGATCAGTCGAACCGACGGCTGTTTTGGCAGTCAAGGACCTGCCAGCTCGGCGGCCATGAAGTAACTCATGAGTTTCTGTACCTGCCTGAGTGCCCGGTTCCCCTGCTTGTCAGAGACCTCCTTACCAAACTTGGGGCCCAGATTACCTTCAAACCTGAAGGGCTAGCAAGCTTAAGCCTCGGAACCAGTCTCACTCTCCTTGTCACCGTGCCCCAAGCGAGGAATGGAGACTTCACGCAGAAGAAAGTTGCTGGAAGGGAACCCAAACCCTCCTCCAACTTTTAACATGGACTGGGTGGAGAAAGGCTCAGATCTGTAGACAGTGGGTCAAATACCTAAGGTTCAACATCTCGCGAGGGCTCTGGACGCTAGGACCAGAGCGGAAGAGGGTGATCTGCTCCATCCCCACACCCACCACGAAAAAACAGCTCCATTTCTTGGAGCGGCAGGGTTCTACCACATCTGGATCCCTGGGTTTGCAGCAATGGCCAGACCCCTTTACAAAACTCTGGTGGGTCCGGAAAGGGAATCTCTTGCCTGGGGAGAAGTCCAACAGGGGGCTTTTCAAAATATCAAGAAACAACTCAGCCAAGCCCCTGCCTTGGGGCTTCCCAATGTGACTTGAGACTTTAACCTGTTTGTACATGTAGCACAGGCCTCAAAGTTCAGGGAAAGTTGAGCACATGAATCGAACCCTCAAAGCCACCCTAGCAAAGTTCTGCCAGGAAACTGGTCCCCTCTGGGTAGATTTACTCCCTTTGGCCCTTCTCCGAGTTAGGTGCACCCCAGGACCCACAGGCTACACTCCCTTTGAAATTCTGTTTGGGCGGCCACCCCCAATCTTCTGGGCGTTCAGAGGAAGTCTCAGGCTTCTGGGGGAGGCCAACCTAGATTCCATTCTCCAGCAGCTTGTAGGAACTCTAGCTGTAATGCATAAAACTGTCCTGTCCCGAAACCTCATCCCCTTGGGACACCCAGTGCACCCTCATCACCCAGGGGACCAGGTCTGGGTCAAAGACTGGAGGAAAAAACCCCTCCAGCCTTCCTGGACAGGTCCACATACTGTAATCCTTATAACTCCCACTGCTCTTAAAAGTTGCAGGTATCACCCCCTGGATTCATCATTCCAGGGTCAAGAAGGCCCATCATGATAAGGAGCAGAACAGCTGGGCAGCCCAACCTGGACCTGACCACCCCCTGAGAGTGCGAATCACCCGAGATCCTCGAGCACCAACCCCGTCAAACGCCAGCCGAACGGATCCCTGCTCCTGGTGGAGCCTGTGTTTATGCAGCCTGATCGCCTTGGTGTTTGGAATTGGACTCGGGGCTGTGGCCGGCGCTGACTGAACTGTTATGAATAGAACCCTAATTGCTATAGCATACTGGTGCATAGTAAGATGTTTCTGTGCCTTAGGCTGTTTTTCCTATTCTCCTTCAAGGCTGACGCCAGTTCCAAGCCCTCCTCCAGTTGTTACAAGACTGCCCCTCTCTCAGCATGGATAGGTTGAAACAGCTCGCAAGGAAATACCCACCCTCCACTTCCTTTACCCACCATACCTATATGCCGGCAGAATGTTATAAGTTATCCGAAGCCTCAGTTTGTGTGGAAAGGGGGGACGTGTATCTTCCTGGGGGAAGAGTGCTGTTATTATGTTAATGAGACAGGAATAGTCACTACCAAAGTGAAAGAACTTAGAGATCAAATCCAAAAGAGGGAAAAACCACTTGAACGAGTTCTGGGACTGGAACCTTGGACAGTGGACCTCTTGGCTTCTGCCCCTGGTATCTTGCTCATAGCGGCCATCTTTAGCCCATGCCTGATAAAGGCACTCATCAGGTTAACTACCACCAAGACTCTAGCCCTAAGGGGATACAGTCCCCTGAGTACAGATGATGCCCTGTGGGAATTATAAGGGCATCAAAGGGGGGCAAATGATAAGGAAAAGTCACTGCAGCCCTCCCCCTCCCCCTTTTCCTGACAAGAATCTCCCACCTTAGAACTGAAACCTGCACTTCTGGCTCTGTAACCCTGCCCACTTGATTTCGTAACCTGCAGTTCTGCTTCTGTAACCATGTTTGCTTAGTTGCCTAAGGTAATGGAAAATTCCACCCGCCAACTTGCTAGCCAATGAACAGGAGCCTGCAGACCCCAATAAAAACTCCAGAAAACTGGAGCTGGGGGCCCAGAATTTGGAAACCGAACTTTCTTCTGGGCCTGCATGCGTAATAAAGCCTGGTTCCTCCGCTCCCTCCAAGTGTCGTTTTGGGTTTCCCATTGTGACAGCCACAACAAATACAGGATGAAAATCACAACAGATTAATGGGAGAAGGATGGGTTATTTAGTAGGTGCTGTGGGGAAAACTGTTTCATTATATGAAAAAAATAAAACTGGACCCCTATCTAGCTTCATATACAAAAGATGGACTCTGAAGTCAGGGGAAGTAGGAGATGATGGATTCCTCTAGGTTCTTGGCTGTTATATAAAAGAATTTAAGAACATGCCAGTTCAGTTAGGCCAGTAGTTTACTGAGAAAATGGGAGAACGGAAACAGGAGAAAATAACAGATTACGCATCCCCAGATGTAGGTGGGGCTCCTCCGTGCAGAGAGAGAGAATTAAGCTATTAATTATTCCTCCCCTTGCTGATGCTCGGGGGAGGGGCCCCAGCTGTTTGCTGTTCTGATTTATTACTCCACCCGACAGTTCCCCCAGGAGGCCAATGCTGAGGCCCCTTGAGGGTATCCGGGGCTTTCCCTTGACCCCTGATGAGATCTTGTTCCAATCTCGTTCCAAATGGGGTTCTCCTGCAGTCCTTCTGGCAGCCTTCTTGGTGGCAGTCTTTCCCACAGGGGGCTTCCAGATGGGGTTCCATGGCCACGTGTTTCATGGCCATGTTTTTCTGCCAGGTTTTAGACTCGTCTTCCCTTTTCCTAAACTAGCCTGCCTCAGACTCCAGAGGGATTTAAGACCTGAATATAAATGGTTTATTTCCACATTCACTTATCTGAAACCCATGGAGCCAGATATATTTTGGAATTCATATTTTTTCAGATTTTAGAAAGGTAATATGGTATATATATCATGTATATTGTGTCACACCTCCAACTGGGTCTAGGATAGCACCTTGTAATCAAATACCTCAGTATTTCTGCAGTGAAATTATGAATACTCACAGTAAATGGGGTAGAGACTAAAATAGACTCAGTTTAGATCTGGTGGGATTTTGGCTCCAAGTAAGTTTTGGCATTGTGCAGGGTGTCTTTGGTCTACTTTCCCTACTCCACCTTGCTCTCTGCCTGGTATGCGACCTATTTGGACCTCATACAGGCTCCTTTGCTCTCTGGTTTCTGATTGGGGATCTCTAAGGAGAAGTTTAGAAGGAGGAAGAGTGAAGTTGGGACATTTATTCCTCTGGCTCTTCCCAGCAGGGTTTCCCAGATGGCTGTGTCCCACCACCAAAGGGCCCACTGCTTGTCAGGCGGCTCTCTCCACAAAGTCTCTGACTCCTGGTTCCAGGAACCACTCTCTCCCCTCACTCCTTCCCACCTTGGGGTGTTGACCTCTGCGGGCTGGTTCTAGCCCCAGGGCACTACGCAATCCCTCTTGGTTTCTCTACCAAGAGGTCCTTAACAGGCAATGTGTGGAGACAGTTTTGGTTTTCCTGACTGGTGAGGAAGGTGCTATTGGCATCTAGAAGGTAGAGGTCAGGGATGCTGCTAAACAACAAAGCCCCCACAACAAAGAATTATCTGAATCAAAATGTCAAAAGTGCTAAGATTGAGAAACCCTACTCTATACCCTTAATACAGTGTTTTTATTAAAGTCTCCAATTATCCAATTTGAGCATGCAATCTGTTTCCAGTTGATGGATGGGGAGTCAAATTTATGAAAGTTTGGATTACTTGATTTCAGAATTGTGAACACAGGATTATGGATCGGTAAAAGAAAATAAAGGAGAGTATCTCAGTGTCCCACAGAACGAAGGACTTCTTAAGCAGAAGTTGAAAAGCATAAATCATGAGGCAAAGAATATTACAGAACGTGATTACATCAAAATTAAATATTTCTGTTACACAAGGGATACCACGAACAAATTAATATAGGCCAGGTAGGTAGAAGACATTTGCAACGGTAAACTGACAAAAGGGTTAATATCTAGAATATATAAGAATGCCTGCAAATCAATCAGAGACAGGAATCCTAATTTAAAAAAGGGGGGGAGGAGCAAATTTAGAAGAGGAAACAAAAGGTCAAAAGTTTATCAAGACCCCTTGCCCGAATTAAAAAAAAAAAAAAGCATATCAAGAGATGCTCAAACTCAAGTTTTCAGAGAAATGCAAATCAGAACAACAATATCACTTTACACCCATTAGCCTGACAAAACTTTGAAAGTTGCATAATGCTAAGTGCTGGCTGGGATACAGGGATATAGAAACACTCAGGCTGCGTGGAGAAAGCATATGGGTGGGGCCATTGTGAAAAGCAATCTGGCAGCAAAATTCAGCACAGGAAATGCAGATCCTATGGCCCAGTAATTCTCCTCCTATATATGCAGCCATAATAATTCTCACAGGTCCAAAAGAGAACAAGCAGCAGGGTGTTCACTGGAGCATTGTTGGAGGCATGGGGGAGAACTGGATGCAATCCTGTGGCTCTCACAGGGATGTAGATAGGGAATAGGGTGCCTGCTCACTGTGGAACATCCTGTGGTGCTGGAAGCAATAGATCAGAATCCTCAGATGGATACCGGGCAACACAGAAGCAAATTAAGAGTGTAGTGCCTAGAAAAGGCAAAACATGGAATGAGATATATTACACGGCACCATTTTTATAAATTAATAAAACCTGCACACAAAACAAGTGAACATTTTTAAAGACTACATAACAAAAGAATACTCTAGAAGAGTTGCTCATGGAAGAGAGGGAAATAGAAATGGGGAATGGGGATAAAAAGAAATAAATTATACAAGATAGCAGTTTCATGCAGTCCAAAGAGGATGTTGTGTCATAAACTGGGAGTATGATTAACTCAACTTTCTACACCTAAAATCAGAAATGAAAACAAGAAAAGAAAAAATGAAGATAGAAGGAAGGAATGGGGGGACGAAGGAGGAAGGAGGGAGGGAGGGAGGGAAGGAGGAAGGGAGGAAGGGAAGGAAAGGAAGGATGTACACATCTTAGTTTGGAAGAGCAATGTACTAAAACTTAATGGGAGGCAGAATAGAAAGCAGAAAACCTCCAGGGAGAGGAATCTGCACAGACTACGCAGAGTACGCGTGGACTGTGCCCTCTGCTGGTAACTGCTGAACATTGCCAAATCATGCCTTAGCCTGCTTTCCTCAAACCTGATGCGCTGCCTTCTCTTCCCTGGCCAAGAGTTCTTTTTGCAGGGAGGCGGCAGTGTGAGGGGAAGCTAGTGTAGAAGCAGGTAACCTGCTGGGCTTGTGACAGGAGGAGGTTATTGTTTGGTTGTGAAAAACAGGAATTCTGTTTTCCTTCTCCCTCTCCACCCCCACAGAAGCAAAAGTCTAAGTTCACTTGTTTCTGGGGCCAAGAGCTTTCCTGGGACATGGGGCTTTCCATGCTAAAGCCAGAAGATCCTGGGCAAACTGAGGTGGTTGGTCGCCCTAATCCCAGCATCCTCATCTTTTTAGGAATAACAACAACAATAGATGACCTTTAGTTAGCACTTTTTCTGTGCTCTAACATATTACTTCATTGTAATCCTTGCACTGACGGGAGGAAAGTATTTTTGATATAATAAAATGTATTAACCTGGGAGAGTTCACAGAAATCTCTTCCCTTCAAAGAGAACTCTGTAATTACAAATACAGCTAGCTCTATTTGCAACACCCCATTACCACCCCTGCCCACTTTCACTCAGGAGAGTTTATATTTGCCACATCGATTTCTAGAACTTTCTGATAAAGAAATAGTCAAAGGGCAAGATCAACCTCGAGAGGGTGGGAAGGGGACAGTAGCTGTAAACAACAGAAATAAACTCAACTTACATAGGAAGTTCCTAAACTTTAGGGTTGGTCAGAATCACCCTACGGCTTGTTAACCCAAACCTAGCTGGCCCCACCCCCAGAGCTTCTTACTCAATAGGTCCTGAGTAGGACCCGACAATTTGCATTTCTAACAGGTTCCCAGGTGATGCCGAGGCTAAGGGACCATGGGCCACACTCTGAGAACCACTTTGAATTGGAAAAGAAGGGGCTAGTTGGAAGAAAAGAGTGTAAAGAGCCTTTCTAGGATGGGGTAATGAATTTTGGTGTGAGGCTTTACACGTGAGGGGCTGTAGAGATACTGTGGGGTTTAGAAACAGAGAAAAAGAAATCCAAGAGGTGTTGCCACAATCCATAACATCTCTTTTATTTTCCTGCAAGAAAAAGAAGTAAACTATTGCATTTATTTTCTTTTTCTTTTTTTTTCTTCTCTAAGTGCAACGTCACACTTTAAATGCAAGTCTTGGACTGAACCACATGAGTTACAGCTCAAAAAGGTTACATATTGCTTGCTCCCATTTTTAAAATGGCAGAATATGAAGCTCAGAGAATTTTTAAGTAACTTTCCCCACAAGGTAGTAAATGGTAGGGGTTGGGACTGAACCCAAGTCCAAAACCTATGTGTGTAACCACTGTCCTACCCTGCCTCCCCTTGAAAAGCTGCTTAGATTGTGACTAGGTGAGAAACAAGAAGAGAAATTAGATGGGAGAGAGGCCTAAGGTAGAGACCATGGAAGGATTGAGGGGAGAGACATAGCAGTGTGACTCAAGAATTCCTCTTTTCTTGACATATATCTATATCTTCAGCTGTGTTTGCCAAGCATCCAGCTGTTTGATCACCCTGACCTCTGAAAGGCAAGGTAGTGCAGGTAGACCCTTTCAATCTTGAAGACTTGGCTTTTGGTCACCTCCTCTTGGGAAGATTGTTTGGTCTTGAGCTGTCTGGGCCTCAGTTTGTTTCTTCATCAGTAAAATAGGGATGATAACTCTTATTTCAAAATGATTTTCTGAGAACAAATTTGGTAATGTATGTAAAAGACTTATGCAATGAATAGCATAGACTAGAGTAAATAAAAAATAAATTATAATTATAATTATTCCCTCTAGTATATGCTCCTGAAGAGGAGGCAAAGAGGTACAACAAAAATGCATATGTATGCATGTATATATTTTTTCTTTAATGTGTACCTCAAAAAGTGAGAAAAAAGTTTTTTACTTTGTAGAAACACGTACCTCAGTGTCCCAAAACCTATTTTTCTATAAGTGTCTTCTCTCTACTTCCCTACCCCTAAAAAGTCAGTTTTGCAAGGCCTTAACTGCTGGAATTATTTTTCTACATTTACTAAGCAGTGGAAGAAAACTTTTTTTTTTTTTTTAAAGATTTTATTTATTTATTCATTTATCCCCCCCTTGCTGCCTGTGCTCACCGGGTCAGCCAACCACACCATGCGGGCGAGCTTGCCCTCACCAGGAGGCCCCGGGAACCAAACCCAGGGCCTCCCATATGGTAAACGGGAGCCCTACTGATTGAGCCACAGCCGCTTCCCTGGAAGAAAACTTTTTAATCCAAACTCCAAAACGACTCACTTAAAGGTTTAGTGATACATTGATAGTTGTATATTCTGTGATTTGTTGGCTATTTCTAATATGTCTGCATGCAGAACTAATTCTTTTCCCTTTTATTTTTTTCTATGATTAATTACAATGGAGTCTTTTTCAGTCCTGTAATAACCTTTTGAATTCCTGGATGCTATAGTAAAAATCAAAAGTTATTTTAAATTTTGATATCAGTAATTTTGGCAATGGGATAGTAAACAAATTTGGCTAAATTCTTCCATAGAATTCTTCTCTTTTTTCCTCCCTCAAAGGAAGGTGAGCCAGGAAAGCAGTGCTTTCAAATGATATATTAATTACAGATTTTCAGACAGCTAATACTCTTCAGTTTAAAATACATTACTTGCAGTTTTTAAGCACTTGTTTAATTTTGAGCATTACACGTTTGTTTGTTTGTTTGTTTGTTTGTTTGTTTGTTTTTACCAGGAGGTCCCGGGGATTGAACCTGGAACCTGGGTCCCTCCATATGGTCCCTCAAATGGGTCACTCCATTTGAGCGACATCCGTCCCCCTACATGTTTTTTTTTTTTTTTTTAAAGATTTTTTTAATTTATTTATTCATTTATCCCCCCCTTGCTGCTTGTGCTCGCTGGGTCAGCTAACCACGCCGTGCGGGCGGGCCTGCCCTCACCAGGAGGCCCCGGGAACCAAACCCGGGGCCTCCCATATGGTAAACGGGAGCCCTACTGATTGAGCCACAGCTGCTTCCCCCTACATGTTTTAAACTTGGGTGTTTTTCCATTTGTGTAATGACCCTACATATGAGGCAAAGACCAAGATTTAATATATGGGTTACTTCTGCCATAAGTACTTGATATCATTAACGTGAAATAGGTAAAAGACATCTAGACCCACATCATGTCTACTCCTGCAAAATTCTAGGTTCCCTGAAGTAGGGAACTGTGTCATCATTAACTTATTGCCTTCATCAAAACCTGCCATACCACAGGTGCTTCCTATACAGTGCAGTAAACGGAACCACTGATATTATTCACTGGGAGACTGGATACTTACTGGTTAATACACACTTTTCTACACACACACACACACATATATATATATATATATATATATATTTTTTAACCGGGAGGTCCCAAGGAGCGAACCTGGGTCCCTCCATATGGGAGACGGATGCCCAACCATTTGAGCCACATCTGTTCCCCTACTTTTCTACTTATAAAAACTAAGTCAGTCATTCCACAAATAGATATACGTCTTAGGGGTGGCCTAGAATAAAATATACCATGTCAAATATGGAAAATTCTGGTGGTAGACTTATGGGTCATTTTTTCTTAATATTTGTTTCCCTCTATTACAAATGTTCAAGTGAGTTAATAAATTTCCATAATTTTTAAAAAGGCAGTCCTATTTCCAATACATTTACAGACTTACACAGGGGCATTTCTCTCAATTTTGCTTCTCAGGTTCTAAACCTCTAAATCTTTATGTAAGAAAGGAGACTTTAATATGAATTTTTATCCAAAAAACCTCAAAGAACAAAATTCTGGATGGCAGAATAAGAGGCTAATAACAACTTATAGACAGAATTGTTTATTTAATTTCTATTGCTAGTTATTAGATGTTTGGAAGAATTTTTTACAGTGTTCTGATTGAGCCTTGGACTCAAGATATTGGCAAATGGGGTGGATATTAGTGTTTCAAAGTTTTGAGAAACCTAATTAAATTTTCACTATAAGGAAATAGTTGGTTTTTGCATTTTAAATTGTTGAGTTTTCATCTTAAATGTAGAACTAAGCATGTCTTTTCTGAGAATTTGACTCACAGTGTGATGGAGAAAATATAATGTACTAAAAAAGAGATTTATCTGAAAGTCTTTTTTTTTCTTTTCAGGGGAGATCTCATTCCACCAAAACCATGCAACTACTTTCCAATTGAAACTACATATGAATTGAAATTAGGTAGCACTGCAAAAATGTGTAGCAACCTGAAATTCCGGGAATCTTCTCATTTGAGATAAATTTGGTTATTGTCATTTCCTAAGTGATTTGATTTTTAGATGCATTTTAAACAAAACTGTTTCTTTTATAACCTTGGCCACTTCCATTTCTGACATAGGGCAGATTAGATACCCTACACAACCGTCCTAGATGAAAACACCTAAAGATGCTGGAAAAACATTTAAAAATACATACCTGAGCTGGTAAGAAAGTAAATGAAATCTTTAAAGGCCAATAAATCAGGAGAAAGCACAAATACAGAAAGGAAAGCCAGCTCTAAGACAATGGCTACCTTACAGGATCACTGGTAGCCTAGAGCTTAATTCTTTTTTATTTTACTTTATTTTGTACATTTAATAATTGAAAATATAAAACAATTAAAAACTAGGAAGTAAACACAGATGAATAAATATATACATTTCTCAATTAAATATACTGGATACATATAAACATTTTTTTTTTTTTTTAAAGATTTTATTCATTTATTCATCTATCCCCCCCTTGCTGCTCGTGCTCGCTGGGTCAGCCAACCACGCCGTGCGGGCGGGCCTGCCCCCACCAGGAGGCCCCAGGAACCGAACCCGGAGCCTCCCATATGGTAAACGGGAGCCCTACTGATTGAGCCACAGCCGCTTCCCATATAAACATTTTTTTGAATCAAACAATATGTTACACAATATATTTGGTTCACAGTAATGCATTCATATGGTGTTTGTCCTTTTGTGTCTGGCTTGAAGAGCTTAATTCTTGATGGGCTAGGAGCAGGGTGTTCTACTGCTGTGCAAGAGTGCAAGTTGGATCAGAGAATCCTGCATAAATCTGCCTCTACTCTAAAGCAATGATTACAGTGGGCAAAATTTAAGAGTACTGCTTCATCACCACTACCACCTCCCAGGTAATGGTAAGAAAATATTCTGTCTCAACCTAGGATCTAAGTAGAGGGGTAAAAGGAAGTCACCTGAGATCTTCTAAGCCCCAGCTGACACTCACTTGCATTTAGGACCAGAATTCATATTTAACAGATGTCTAGAAAAATCTGAGAATTTAGAAAAATCTGAGAATATCCTGGGTTGATAGCTCCCCTAAATATCAGGCAGAAGCAAATACAAATGCTCTCTGGGGGAACAAATCTTCAACTCAGGCTTCCACAAATGAAGTTTCGAGAAACATGAGTTCACAATCACAAATTAGAGAGTACATGTTTTAATAACCACCATGAGTGAGAGACTCCACGGGGGTGTGGGGGTGGGGACAAATGAATCCAACCTATATGAGAATAATCAGATTCAGAATGTGAAATATGTATATTTTATATTTTAAAGACATAAAATAGGACATTTGAATTATGACTAGAGAACAAGAGATTAAGGAATAAAAAACCCAGGCAGACTTGAAAAAGAACTTCTAGGAATTAAAAAATATATATTGTAATAGAAATTATCAGATGGGTTAAACAGCAGATGACATATAGCTGAAGAAAAACATTAATAAACTAGAATATATATCTGGAAAAATTACCCAGAGTGCAGCACAGAGAGATAAAGAAATGAAAGATAATAAAGAGAGCTTGAGACATAGGACAAATTAAATAGAAAATAGATTTTATAGGTATTACAGAAGGAATAAAGAAAGGATGAGGACAAATGTAGTACCTGTAGAGAGACAGGGCTAATAATTTTCCAGAATTGATGAAAGATACGAAACATCAGATTCAAGAAGTTCAGTGAATCCCAAACAAGATAAAAGAAATCTACACTTAGAAAGGCATAGTGAAACTGCCAAAACAAAGGCAAAGACAATTTTAAAACCATCTAGAGAAAATGCATACTAACCAAAAAAGAAATGACAAATTTGACAGTTGACTTCTCAACAGCAATAATGAAAGCAAGAAGGAAGTGGAACTATATCTTCAAAGTACTAAATCAGAATAATTGTCTACATATAACTGTATATCCAGCAAAATTATCTTTCCAATGCAAGCAGGGAAAGAGGATATTTTCTGACAAACAAAAACAAAGAGAGTAAACGACCAACAGTCCCTCCTCACTTAAGATACTTCTAAAGGATGGACTGTAGGAAGAAGAAAAATAATCTTACAAGGAAGCTCTGAGATGCAGAATGAATAGCAAGTTAAAAAAAAAAAAAAGGCAAACCAATGACAGTATTACAACAGAAACGATGACAACAGTAATATTTGTGGGCTAAAATCTGTGTAGCTAAAAATTCAATTTGTGAGGCTAAAAAATAAGAGAAGATAGAAATAAAGTAATAGCACAGACCAGAAAGGAGTTATTGCTTTTAATATATCTTAAGTTTCTTGTATTGTTCAGAGTAAAAACATTGATTAATTTTATGTATTAAGTCAAATATGCATTTAAATTTATAGAGTAGCCATTAAACAATACAAATAATGTGTAACTTCCAATTTCATAGAACAGAAAATTTAGAATGTGAAAAATAATCTTAACTCAAAGAAAGGCAAAAAACAAGAAAAACTCTATGTATATACAAGAAAAAAAATGGGACAAATTATAAGTACTAAATATATATTAGATATGACTTCTACTTTTAGGAATAAATGGAACAAAAAATATAACAAGACTTTTATGGATAAAAGTAATTGACTTTACTAAAACACATTAAAGATCAGTAACATCAGATACATGATGTTAATGAACAGGAAGATTCAATTTTATAAATTTGTCCATTGACCTTAAACTGATTATAGATAGATGACAGATAATTTTATATATATAGTCAATGCAATTTCAATAAACATTGCAATAAGTATATAAATATGTGTGTGTATATGCAACATGAAAAGCTTATTCATATATATATATATATATATATATGGAACAGCAAAGCCCTAAAAAATCCCAGTTGCTCTTTAAAAGAAGAGCTATGTAAGAGACTCACCAACAAGATATCAAGATGTATTTATGAAATTAGAGTAAGAAAGTGTTGTTTTGGCACAGGAACAAATAGCTATATGAAACAGATCATGCAAATAAGGATATCTGATATGTCAGAGATAATGCTGCAAATCAATAGGGAAACAAGGATCAATAACAATAGAAAAATTGGATTGCCATATTGAAAAATCTAATAGAGCACAAATCACAAGAAAAATCACAGGAAAAAAAAACAATTCTGGATGTTTTAAGAACTTAAATGTGAAAGCTAAACTTTTGAAAATTTTAGGCAAGAGCTCAGAAGCACAAATCATTTTATTTTTTTATTTGACTAAGTTGAAAATAATATTTATTATCAAATGTCAATACACCATAAACTGGGGTAAGATATTTGCAATATAAATAATAAGCAAAAGATTACTATCCAGAATAATCTTTGAACTAAATATAATTTTAAAAAGTCAACAACTCAACAGATAAATGAGCAAGAAATACAAATTTCATGGTAGACAAAAACACAAATGGCCAATAAACACACGAAAAGATGCTCAACCTCATTAGCATTCAGAAAATACAAATCAATAATCATAATATGATATCATAATATGATACCATTATCCCCATAAGACTGGCCAAAGGAAAAACAATTCTGACATCACAATACCAAGTGTTATGAAGTTGCTCAAAGAAGACACATACTGTTGGGAATGGGTGTAGCTCAGTGGTTTGAATATCTGCTTCCCAAGAGGTCCCTGGTTCAATCCCTAGTACCTCCTAAAAGAAAAATGAAGATGACACACACGACTAGTGGGAGTGTAAACTGCTACAACTACTTTGGAAAGCAATTTAATATCATCTATAAATTTGAGACAAGCATTTTCTACATGCTAGCAATTCTGCGTCTAGCATATACCTTGGAGAGACTCTTACACACATACATAAGGAGAAATGCACAAGAATGTTTATAGTGGTACCAATTCTTACGGGGGGGGGGGGGCGGGGAGGAAACAATATAAATGTTCCTCTTCAGGAAAATGAATGAAGCGTGGTATGTTCATTTAATGAAATACTCTGCTATAAGATTTAATGAACTATCGTGCATTCCTGAACATACTGTGTGAAAAAAATAGAATCTCTACAATATGATTCCATTTATGTAAAATTCAAAGCAAGCAAGAGTAAAATAATTGGCTAAATAAGCCTTAACTGTTACTGTATAATTTGTACTTTGTAATATCTGGTAGTTGCATGGTTCGTTAAACTTCAGGCTAACAAAAAATTAAGCATTAACTATGGTGCCAGGTAAAAAAATCTCGAAAAATCAAAACCTTTAAAATTCATCTACAGAATTTCAGTCCATACCCATGTCGGAAATTAGAAAGATCATCTTAGGCTATCTCTGAAATACCATCGATAAATCATACTTCATCCTTCATTCCTATACTTCCTCAGGCCACGCGAGCATGAAATACTGTCATCTACCCACATTAACCTGCTGTAACATTTGTCCAAGTGTTGTTTGTCCGCTGCATGCCTAGACCACCAAAGCTTCTCTCTGTCTGGACAGTGTCACTGGAGAAGGATGAGCGACATGTCCAGGGCACAGATCCTGGGTCTGGTGTTTGGTGTCGGAGGGTTCGGAGCTCTTGTTGCTGCCACTGTATCCAATGAGTGGAAAGTAACCACCCGGGCATCATCGGTGATAACCGCCACTTGGGTTTACCAGGGGCTGTGGATGAACTGCGCAGGTAACGCGTTGGGTTCTTTCCATTGCCGACCGCATTTTACTATCTTCAAAGTAGAAGGTAAATATAATAGCTTTGGTTGGGGGTGGAAGTAAGCTCAAGTGGCTCTGCAGAGGCTGAGTGCTTAATTAAAATGCCAGGATTTGCCTAGGTTGAATGGTGTATATGTTGGCTGAAAGAATCAAATCATTTATTTGGCAAAGGCAAGTCAAAATAACTTTACAGAGCTTTTAGAAATACCCAATTGAAACAACAGACTCCAAGGGAAAGGGTAGAAGTGACCGGCTTATTTTAAAAGCCAGTTTCAATTTGCTTTGGGTCATGGAGAAGCCTTTCAAAGGGTCATCTGCCCTGTGTTAGAAAAGTTCTCATTGATTTGAACTCTCTTAGAGATATATGGTCAAAGTGATAGAAGCATATGACTAGAGGACAACAGTGGGTGTGGGAAGGAATTCTGTTTTCTAATGGGTTTTCCATCTTTTATTTCTATCACCAATTTAA
This sequence comes from Tolypeutes matacus, assembly GCA_026826555.1. Taxonomy (NCBI): domain Eukaryota; kingdom Metazoa; phylum Chordata; class Mammalia; order Cingulata; family Chlamyphoridae; genus Tolypeutes; species Tolypeutes matacus. The sequence continues at coordinate 9,796,416 of JAKSZT010054334.1, read as the reverse complement.
TTACTAAATAATGGAGCAAGAAAACTTGAAAAGTAGTTAATTGAGAAAAAAATACCATGACTCTCCCCTTTGGGATACTTGGTTTTATTATTTTTTTAAACTTGTGGAAAAACTTTCATCTTTAGGCAAACTAGAAACTCTATTACAATTATATATATCTTAAAGAGGGAAAGTATAAAAAAAGAAATTTTTATACCTCAGGATACCTCCAGGGAAATAATTATTTGCTTTTACGTCATTATAAGAATCATTATCTTCTGCTGCTTTCTGTTTATTTTATACCTTAAAAATTCTATCACAAGTAGTGGGCTTATTTGATTAAAAATTGCTCTTGGTTTTCATAAAATATAGACTTTTCACAATCAAATGGTAAGACTGTACCTTGGCCCTAGTAAAGAAAATGAAATAAAATTTTAACTAGGAAGTTACTAAAGCATAATATTTTATGGGATTTTGTGTCAAGTATGCACGTCATTAGTTTACAGAGAGTGCCAAAGGATAAAGAGAGATACTTAGTTAAAGCCTGGAGATTTCTAATGACAATCAACGGAAATGTTCAAACTTGAATACCCCAGTGAGGGCCTCAAATAACATGTACTTTCCTGAGTGCCCATTTGAACAATCAATGCTATGTCTCTCTTCAGTCCCAACTTCTCAACTTATTTTGGAGTGTTTCAAAACTGCTTCTTCTACTATAGAAGATTTCCTTAGGACAAGGGAATTTTTTTTTTTTAAGGATAAGAGTGTTGTGGAAGCTTTCTTGTCCCTCTGCACATCTTTTGTGGTTGTTCTTTCTCCATGGCGCCCCTTGATTTTTTCCCATCTTGGGCAACAAGCAGAAGATATGGCATGTGGGTAAGTCTGTTTCTTCGTTATTTACTGGACTCATCTTAAAAAAAAAAAAAAAAAAAAAGAATGTCTTATTACCCTTCATTCTATATTCCTTAATGAAACCCAGTTATTATCAAAACCATGTGTTCAACCTCTCTCCAAAGTGGGCTAATGAACCATGGTAGATTTATGTATGACTTCAACAGCTAATTCCCCAAAAGCATCTTAGAAAACACATAGCTTGAAATTTTATTACTAGATAGTGTTGATGATGGTCCAAATAATCTTCCACCCTTAAATCTTTATCCCCTCAATTCTCTAATAGTAAAAATATTTTTAAATTTTCTGTATACTCTGCAAATAAGAGGTACTTTGAGAATCTTATCCACTAACAATGCTTCCATTAGAATATGTCAACTTATTTTAACATAATCTTTCCACTTTCTTCATCCTAAATCAGAATATTTATAAAAGACACAGTTTACTGCATAAATCTATTTTCAACATCAGGATCACTGATTCATATTTCCAAAAGAAATGGGACTCACAAATTTGGATTTCCTTTTTCACATGGAATCATTGATAACATTGCTTTGGTTGCTTTTCCTTTTTACCTATTTGAAAGCATAACAATGAGAGAGCTGGGAAAGCTATGCCCACAGGCTCTCACACATCACAATAATTCAAAGTCGAGAAAAGAACCCAGAAGCCAATGAGGAATGAAAATGGTTATATCACATTTTAAAATAATAAACTATTTAAGCTTGAATTGTCAAATTGAGACAAATCTTCTTAGACTTAGGCCAGATTAAGTCTTCTCTAAGAAAGAAAAACAGAAAACCTTTTCAAGCTGCCAGGATTTTTTTTCTTGCTGGTTACATAACTTCATTGCTAGACTCATACCTTCTTACTGTTAACTCTTTTAGATGCTCCAATTTAGCCACTGATTTTTAGGGAATTATTTGGATTAATAGTGACTGCATTCTCTTAAAGATTTTATGTAGGACAGCAGCTTCTGGGGAAAGGAGTATTTACAGTTATTGTGAAAAATACAGGCCACCTTCAACTACAGTTTGGTGAAATAAATGTCAAAAAAACAACACATGCAATTCAATCCTCATTGCTGCCCCAAAGCTTCTTGATTCAATCCATTCACTGTCTTCAGACACAACGTCCACTAGAGGCTTTGGCTCCTGTTTGGCTTTGCTTGGCTTTGTTTTCCTCTCATGACAATGTTAAAAGAGGTGTTTTAGCTATGAAAGCAAAGCAGCTCTGAGAGAAGCAGTTCATTCTGATGGGGAAGGCTGGACCTAGGAAGCACTGGGCTTGAAGTGAAATCACAGTCACCTTGAGGGCAGGACCTGATCTATTATCGTCACCTTGTGTTCCTGGCATCTCATCCCAGTGTTTTGCACCAAGTGGGTTCTTGATATATATTTGCAAAATGGCTGAATGAACAAAATAGTGGGTGAGACTTACAGACGGTTTGTGAAAGGAGCAAAATTGTATTTTTGGAGGGAAGCTGGAAGTGTCCTGAACTGAGGAGTGACAGAGGAAAAGTATTCAGGCAACACAAAGGAAGATCACTGAGTGACAATTCAGCAGTCTTGGCTTCAAGTTCTGGCTCTTTTATTAACTACCTGTGAAACCTTGACTGCAGCAATCAAACTCTCTGTGCCTCATGCATAAATTTCCTCATCCAGAAATTGAGAGAGCTAGACTCCAGATATCTCTTAAATTATCTATCAATCCAAAGTTCAATTCAAGAGCTTCACAATGCTTTATACCATACAGCAGTAGAAGTTTGCCAAAGAACTATAGCTGTAAAAGGCTCCTCTATTCTAATTGCTCATGGGATTAGGCCCTTCTCTTTCTCCCCTTATCGATTATAATTTGGCTGGTTTCCTGGGTTCCGATTTGGAATCCTACATGCATCCGGGTGGAGATAATTACCTGGGTGTTTAAATGACCTCAAATGACCATAGGATCCAAGTAAAGGTGCCAGCATTTCAGCTGAATGAAACCAAACGCTGGTCTGGCTGTCTATAGGAACGTGAACCTTCTCTCCTTACTTCCCAGGTCCTTCACCTCTTCCCTCCTCACCCCACTCCCTTATCAGCCATCCATAGAATGAGGGTAAAGGGATGGCCTTGGCTAAATAAAGGGAAAGGTTTTCTTGGGCGTTTATTCATATAGAGGGGACAGCTGCGAATCATCCGATGTTATAACTTTAGATTTCTTTCTAGTTGAAATGTGTGTCTTAGTCCATGATTAAGTGGCAATAGCAGACAAATCTCAAACAATAACAATAAACACAAACTAATTACAATGTCCATGAAGGAAAATTACTAACAACTTTAGATACTTTAAAATATTAATGCTTTTGATAGATAGACTTCAGCACCCTTGAATGGCATTTACCCTTAATCTCAGCAGAGGTTTCCATTCTCTAAGAGCCTGACTAGTATGCCATAAACTGGGCTCTTTCTGAAACTTAATCTCATTAAATAAACTTAAGTTTCATTTTAATTTCAATTTATTTTCACTGTGTTCCAAATGCATATAAAATTATTAAAAAACATTTAGGGAAGTGGATGTGGCTCAAGCGATTGGGCTTCTGCCTACCACATGGGAGGTCTGGATTCAGTTCCCAGTGCCTCCTAGAGAAGACAAGCTGGCGTAGTGGGCAGGTGCTGACGCAACAAGATGATGCAACAAAACAGACACAAAGAAGAAAGACTATGAGAGACACAACAAACCAGGGAGCTGAGGTGGCTCAAGTGATTGAGTACCTCTCTTCCACATGGGAGGTCCTGGATTCAGTTCCTAGTGCTTCCTAAAGAGAAGATGAGCAGACACAAAGAGCACACGGCAAATGGACACAGAGAGCAGACAGCAACCTCAAACAATGAGGGGGGAGGGTGTAATAAATAAATAAAATAAATCTTTTTTAAAAAAGAAGCGTTTAGAAAAATCTAAGTTTTATCTTTGGTAATTCTCACCCCTAAAAGAAGCCTAGGAAACATTCCATTTGTCTTTGTCCCAACAAACAACGGCCCAATTTCATATGCATACTGATGCAATCAGTGCCCCAAGGGAGGTGAATTGTATTTTCACAGCAGAACCTGCATAAGATCAGCCACTGTGAAATTGTCTCCGTGCCAATAAAAACAGGGCACACGATGATGAAATGGGACCATGCCTAGTGAAGACGGTGCTAGAAGTATCCAGAGTGACCTCATCTGCTACAGCAGCCCACGATTGGACTTGGAATCTAAGTATGCTGCAGGGTTTTCTTTCACGGAGGCATTTCAGGACATTTTGTCTCCATTGATAGCACCTCTCTTAAAGGCCAGGAGCTTATTTATCTTGGTGTCCTTGGTTTCCAGCTCTGTGCACATAGTAGGCACTCAATGAATATTTGTTGATCAAATAAATGGAAGAAGAAATTGTTCAGAGTTGCGCAAACAACTAATATATGCAGAGGGAATCTTCTTTCATGCCACCAAGAAATCTAGCACAGGGAGAAGGCCCTACGGTAGAGCTTAGAAGGAGTAGGAGAGCCACATGTATTTTTATGATGAGATTCAAGAAGCACTTTTCAAGAAGCAGCAGAATTATGTAAAGATTGTGAGCCTTGTTTCTTTAAGTGTGGTCCACAGACTAGCAATATCAGGGTCTCCTGAGAGCTTGCTGGAAATGCAGAGTTTTAGGCCCCACCCCAGCTATTGAATCAGAATCTACATTTTAACAAGTTCCCAGGTAAATCTTTTTATGCACATTAAAAGTCAAGAAATCCCAATTTAGAGCTTGAGCTTGGATGATAGACTCACCGTTTACTTTCTGTTTTAGTTAGTTAAGGCTACCAATGCAAAATACCAGAAATGGGTTGGCTTTTATAATGGGAAATTTATTAGGATAAACGCTTACAATTCCAAAGCTGTGAAAATGTCCTTATCAAGGTATCGTCAGAGATGCTTTCTTGCCAAAGGTTGGCTGCTAGCAGATCCTGGGCTCCTGCCACATGGCAAGACAAAACAGCAACTCTCCTTCTGGGACTCTGCCTTCTGCTACAAGCCGCTTTCTCCCCGAGCTCCGCTGTGGGAGACCAAGCACATGGCAAGACCAAGCATATGGCAAGACTCTTCTCTTTAGCCTTGAGCTGCTCCATGGGCCTAGCCTCTCAGGGGCCTCTTTCCTGGCCTCTGTGCTCTGCTGAGTCCAGACTCAGGCCTCTTTCTCAGCCTCATGGGGTTTCTCTATCTCCCTGCAGTCCTTTCTCTCACATGGAGAGTCAAAATGGAGGCTGGATTTCTCTCTGTGTCTCTGCTTTCAGCTCTCAGTTTATGTAAGACCCCAGCAAGAGGGTGGTGACCCAACATGGGTCACTACTCACTAATGTAGTCCAATTGTCGGGTTTCCTCTAGGTTCTTGGCCAAACTACAAGAAATGAATTTTGAGAGCAAGCCAGGTTAGTTAGGCCAGTAATTTATTAAGGAATGGTGAGAAGAGAAATGGGAGAAAATAACAGATCATTGGTACCAGGTAGAAAGGAAGGGGCTGAAGAGTGATAAAGAGGACTGATTTACAGACTAGAATTCCCCATTATAGATGATAAATGCCCAGTTTTTACTTGTGTGTTGTTCCAGGCAGGGGGAAGAAGGCAAGAACCAGGAGTAGAAAGCAAGAACAGGGAAAAAGGAAGAGCAGGGATCAAAAGGCAAGAGAGGAGCGGGTCAGCCTTTGTGCTTGCTTTTTGAACTGTTAATTATTCCGCTCCTTTGCTAATGACAGGGGAGGAGTCCCAGCTGTTTGCTGTTTTGATTGGTCCCTGGAGAATATCCAGGGTTTCTCCTGGTTTCCAGAGGAAATCTCAGTTCCAAACGAGAGAATTTCACAAGGGTCTTCCAGCAGCCATCTTGGGGGTACCGAAGTCCATGTGTTTAGTGGTGGTGGTTTTTCTGCCAGGTTCCAGACCCATCAATTGATTCCCTAACTAGCCTAAATCGTGCTAATAGAGTGATCTAATCAAAAGATCCCTTAATTGAATCTAATACAATCAAAGGGACTGGATTAGTTCAAAGAACACGATCTTTTCTGGGATTCACAAAACTTCAAACTGTGGCACTTGCAAGGGTCTTAATCTCTCTGAACATCAGTTTTCTTACCTGTTAAAAAGTGATTAAATTAGATAACAGGCAAAGTACCTTATGCACTACCAGACACAAACAAAGCTCATCCTAAATGACAGCAATAATTACTGTGGATGTCTCTTCCAACACCTTGAAAACTCACATCTCAACTGCAGGGAGGGGACCATTACTTCTCCATCCATTTGTGTCCCAGCTGCTTTTTTTTGTACTATCTGCTTCCTGAAATCTAGAACCTGTTAGAAGGATGCCTTGTTCCTTTGTTCCCCATCCTATGTCATATATGTGGTGTTGTGAAATATGCTTAGGATTTTGCTATACTTAAAGCAAGACCACTATGCATTTAGCATTTGGGTTCTCACTAGAGATGTGAGCCATTCCCTTATCCTCAATTACGTGTTGCATCTGCTGGGAATGGGGAGCAACGGCCTCCTTTGGGGGCTCTAGTGGGGGAGACAGGGAGTTGCCAAACCCAGGGACAATGCTTGTATGCTGGGCAGCCAAAAAGAATAAATGCCTTCTCTAGTTAGTATTCCTAGCCCTGAGGGCTATGGAAAACTTGGTGACAAACATTTTAATCAATTGTTTTGAGTAGCAGCTCTGCATAGCTCAAACTTGAGCAAATTATTTAATCTCTCAGAGGCTCAATCGTCTCATCAGTTCACAGGATGAAATTACTTACCACATAGGGTTGTTTTGAGGGTTAAATGAAATAATAATGTAAAGCACTTTCTGGCACATAATGAGCAGCTATCATGTGAATAAGTTAGCTGCCATGCTGATAATAAAGACCTTGATCATGTAAAATGAGATTGCTATTCAGATGATTTTTAAGATGCATGCATACTGCACTTAACATTTTATAAAGTGCTTTCACATACACTATCGTATGTATCTAAAAATAGGTATTATTTAGTCTGCCATTTATACTCAAAGCAGCTGAGGCTCACAGGGAACATATCTATAATTTTCTCTGGTCTTCTACAGATTTTGGGGAGAATGGTCAGCATTTTGTACCCAGCTCTGCCACTGATTTTCTGTGTGTGTGTGACCTTGGACAAGTCACCTACAGTTACTCTGTTTCCCTTTCTTATTTGTAGGATAATAATGAGGAGGAGGAGGGCAAAGATGATATCTAGTTACATCCTTCAAAAGTTCAGGAGAAGATTTAGTAAAAGTATCCTGTGACACGAAATAGACTAGTACGGATGCTAGATCCCTTGGTTCACTTATAGGGGGGTCAGCAAGGCAAGAGTTTTGCTGCTGCCCCTCTCCTTCACATGCTCATCTGATCTTCAGTGTTTGTTTTCTCCTGGTAAATATTTTGTGTAGAAAATTCCAGGTTTATTTTTCATAGGGTTCATTGCTCCTATCTTTGCTCATTGTCCATCTGAACATACATGGGACAAGTTGGCTCCACTGTCTCCCCTGCACGGAATCCATTACCCACTCATAATCTACTCAGTCTCAACCTAAAGGAGGCTTATTCAAAGGACATATCCTGAGCAAACAGTAGGCCAGGCTTAGGAACTGTAAAATTTTCTGCCTCGGTGCACGTTTAGATAATCAGAGCATTTCAGAGAGCTAAGTAGCTCTTAAATGACCTTGAGATAATTGAGCTGATTTTCAGGAGCTGGCTGGCCTACAGCTAAGCTTTTGCTGTAGTACACTTTTGCATAGTGTATTACAAGAAGAATTGATTACCAAATGTCAATGATTTGACAAATTGTTATGATGCTATAATATAGCTTCAAAAGGGACCCCATAAGTAGGTAATTCATTTATTCATTAATGAGATCCTTTATAAAAAACATTCATTAAATTCCTGGCACAAAAGTAGGTTCTGGGCTCAATGAGGAATTCCTGGCACAAAACTAGGTTCTGGGCTCAATGAGGAATAGGATGTGCTGCTTAGGAGGAGACAACCATTTAGCAGATAATTAGCCCAGAATGATAAGTGCTATCTGAGGGTTAAGTTCAAGAGGTGGGCAGACTTCCCAGAAAAGCTAGTGCTTGAACTGCCTTGAAAGATGGGTGGAAGTTTGCCAAGAAGAAAGAAAGTGAGGGCATTTCAGTCCAGCTCTGTAACTTATTAACAGCATGACTTTGGGCAAAATGCTTAACACTTGAGCTACCCTATCTGTAAAATGGGAACAAGATTATCCTCCCTCAGAGGATGGTGCTGAAAGTCAAATTAGTTAGTTTGTGTATGGCATTTAGAGCAATGCTTGGCACGTACAGCAAAGGCCTGGATGCAGGAGGGAGCCAAAGCATTCAAGATCAGCCAGCAGTTCAGGGAGGCCAAAACCAGAGCTGTCTACAGGGGACGTTAGAGATGGGGCTGCAGATGTAGATAAAGGGGAACTCAGAGAGGGACCTTTCGGCTCTTGGAAGGGATTCAGACATCGTCTTGAAGGAGCTGGAAGGCTTCTGAAACAATTTAAGCAGAGGATACCTGATGGAACTTGCTCCATAAGACTCATATAAATGTCCACACCAAGCTGACCCCCTGCTGTAGGTCTGGCAGCTGTGGGGAGGATACGTTGGAGAGGGAAGATGGCAGCATTTCATGTTAGAACCTGAAGCAAGAGGGTAGCAGATAAGAAGCTATTTAGAGTTAGAACTGAAACGACTTGGTTACTTGGAAACTCAAAGGGGATGAGAGAGGCCAGAGATGTCTTGAGGATTCCTGCCTGCAGACTTGGCGGGCAGTGGGATAAAGAGAGCTGGCTGGAGAGCAGTTACCAACATATGTTTAGTTAAGTATTTCCCAATACATAGGAATATTTCAAGCAATCAGAATTTTTTTTTTTTTTTTTTTGAGGTACCGGAGTCAGGGATTGAACCAGGACCTCATGTGTGGGAAGCTGGCGCTCAACAACTTGAACCACATCCGTTCCCAGCAGATTCTTTCTTATAATGATTTTTTAAAATAAATTATTATTATTACTATTTTATTTATCCCCCCTTGCTGCTTGTGCTTGCTGTGTCCATTTGCCGTGCATTTTTCTGTGTCTGCTTGTCTCCCTTTATTGCATCATCTTGCTGTGCCAGCTCGGCCATCAGCTCACTGTGCCACACGGGCCAGCTTGCCTTCACCAGAAGGCCCCAGGAATCGAACCCGGGGTCTCCCATATGGTAAACGGGAGCCCAACCACTTGAGCCACATCTGCTTCCCTCCCAGCAGATTCTTAACATAATGTTTGGTTTGAAAAATTAATTGTACAGAGTGTAAAAGGAGAGCTTGACTGACTAATTTTTTTAAATTGTGCTTTTAATACAAACCAACAATAAAATATAGCAGGTACAGAAATTAATGTAATATTAGATGGCATTAAAAGCCTAAGAATATTAAAATTAGGGGGTTAATAGCCCCCTTTAATATTGTGTGGTCAAATTGCATGATTCCGGTCTTGAGCACCATATTTTATTTATTTATTTATTTATTTTACCAGGAGGTCCCAGGGACCGAACCCGGGTCCCTCCATATGGGAGACAGACGCCCAACCATTTGAGCCTCATTCGTCCCCCTGAGCACCATATTTTAAAACAGATGTAGATGTAAACCACATCCCCTGAGTTTAGAGGAGGGTACCTGGGAGGGTGAGATGTCTTGGAATAACTTCACACAGCAATTGTTTCATTCAGAAAAAAAGGAAAAGTATATGGTAGGCAGAGTGGGTAGAAGACAAGTAGTACCATTGGGTAGGGGTTACTACGGAGTAAGATTTATAAGAAATTTCTATCAGAGTTGCCCAACAATGAATGAAACAGGCTACCTCACAACGTACTGGCTACAGGAGTCCAGAAGAAGCTGACAATTGTCTGTTAAAAATGCTGTAGAGGGAAGCGGCTGTGGCTCAATCAGTGGGGCTCCCGTTTGCCATATGGGAGGCCCGGGTTCGGTTCCCGGGGCCTCCTGGTGAAGGCAAGCCCGCCCGCACGGCGTGGTTAGCTGACCCAGCGAGCACGAGCAGCAAGGGGGGGATAAATGAATAAATAAATAAAATCTTAAAAAAAAAAAAAAAAAATGCTGTAGAAATAATTCCTGCAGTAGCTGGGAAGGCAGACTAGGTAATGTCATTTATTTCCACCGGCAAGCCTTGAGCCAGTCATACCTGGAGATTTTGGCTTGCTCCGTAAGACTCATATAAATGTCCACACTAAGCTGACCCCCTGCCATAGGTCAAGACCCTTCCTTCACACTGCCTTAGCGCCATGCTCTCCTCACTTTGTTTTGGCCACCCAGTTCCTGGAGATCAGCTGATGCCCGCTTTCCTGTTTAAACATGGACCTCAGACCTCTCACTTTGCCCTGTCTGCTGATGTCTGGGTTCCCAGCGGCAGACCTGTCTTATGACTGCCCGGTCCCCTAATTCCAGCCTGCCTGCTGACCTAATGCCTGCTCTGAACCCGAGCTCCAGACTCAGCTCATGTGCCTGACCCATTTCCTCTGCCCACCCCCACTTCTCCCTCTCCAGAATTTGCTCTTCTTCCACCCCTTGCACTGGGAAGAACTATTGGAACATGCCTCCAAGCTGTGAGAATTTGGGAGGAAATGAGAAGAGAGTAGGAGAGAACAAAGCAGGAATCACATCCACTGCCAACTTGGCACATGGGAAGGTAATCAGTCAGTCATGCCCTTGGTGGGAGATGGAGATACAAAGAGGAGCCTGCAGACACTATTATAGATGGTCTGGAATCCATTTATACCACCTGAACAAATACCCATGTGACCCTAGTGACACTGTCTACCCCAGATTCAGGTCGGGGATGCAAGTGACGGTGCTGAGAGAGCACCCTTCCCAGGCATCTTCCCCTTCTGGCTGCAGCTCCAGAGCTGTCATTTTGGGGAGCCCTGCAGGTTGTTGGGGGTGCAGTAATGTAGCTTCTCTTGGGTTACGCTGTTTCTGCCTCTGCCTCCTGTGCTGCCAGTGGCCCGGCTGGGACTGGTGCGGAGTGGTCTGCCTTTACCCAGAGTGGAGCGCTGTTCAGGCTTGGCTCCAGTTCTATGTAGCATAATAAAATAAATTCACACTAGAGGGCTCGCAACATGTGCACGTGTGCACACAGGCCCCCCTGCTCTCCATGCAGGTTCCGCAGCTAAGGACACATACACACAAGCTCACATCACGCACACACCTCCATCCATCACACACACACACTCACCACACAGTCACCACACACACACATCGACACACAAGGAGCCACATTCACTATGCGGGCTCTCCACACACTCACCCTGTAAGCACCACACGCACACTACACACACAGACTCACGTTCACCATGCAGGCTATACACACACACTCACCACACAGTCATCAACTGCATACCATACACGCCCATGTGCAGGCATAGACACACACAGGCCCCCAGGCCCCAGGCAGGCACCACACACAGAGACCCACATACAGCTATGCAGGCTCCATAACTAACTGCACACACACATACACACAGCACTCACGAAGCAGAAACCTCGTACACATCACACACAATAACCATCATCAGAGGGAAGGACAGGCATAGAGATGAAGATTTATATAGAATTGTGGACCACTCTGGACAGCTGAAGTTCTCTGCTCAGCAATCCTATAGTAAGAAGTAATTCATACTGGAGCAGGGGGCAGCAGAGAAAATGAATTGCCGCATCCTCAAATGTCAGTCACAGGCCTACGGAGTGCCTAGAAATGACCTTCCATCATACCATCATACCAGGATGTCTTTTAAATCATCTCACCTCTTTCCAGGGCTCCCAGCTTCCTAAGTATTCCCTTGGGTGAAATCTGGTGTCTAGCACATTGTAAATACACCATCATGGTTGGTTTCCTCTCTTCCTTCCAGAGCACAAACATTTTAAAATCCAGGTCCACCACTTACTAGTTGTGTGTCCTTGGCCCAGTCATTTGACCTCTTTGTGTGTCTGTCTCCTTATTGGTAAAATGAGGATAACAATGGTACCTCCCTTATGAGAAAGAGTAAACGAGCTAATACAGGAGGAATTAGCTATTGTTGTCATTTGTTCCAACCCACAACTCCAGCCTTTGGAGACCGCTTTGAGTCTTGACACCTGATATGATCATGCTTATATCAGCTACTTTCCAGGTTTAGCATCCTCTGAAAACCTTCTGCATATCCCAAGGGGTCTCTAGTCAAGGTTAGGACATCTCCCACCCCACCTCTGCTCCTACGGCAGCACACTTTTCTCCTCTTTGTTCTTCCCAGACCATTGATTCCACTACTTCCTTCACCGAGCCTCCCTACTTTCCAACTCCACCTATGGGCTTTGTAGCTTCCTCACAGCCTCCTCCTGACTTTCCTGCTTCTGTGGAGGGCACCATCATCCACCCAGTCATGAAGGCTGGAAACCTGCATGTTTATTGCTTCTTCAGACTCCACACCCAGACGGTGGCCAAACCCCACAGAATCTGCCTGCTGGTCCTTCCTGTCTGCCCCACAGGGAGGCTTGCCTTGTCTCTCACGCAGGCTTTGGCATGGTCCTCTACCTGGGTTCAGCCTCTAGCCTTTCCCTTCCACGCTAGATTCAGATCAGATATTAGAAAGAAAAAATTTTTTCTTCTACTTTATGTACTCAAGGCTACAAAATACTGCCAGATAAAACTTCCTAAGGCAGAACTTCCCCCAGCTTATTTCTGGACTTTATAATATAATGTAAAACCACTGCATTTAGAAGCATTTACTCCATGCCAGGCATGGCTTTATATAATAATCTCATTTACTCCCCAGAGTGGCCTTTTGATTCAGATCCTATAATCCTGAGGATGTTATAAGTGAGGCGACCAGTGCTTCCAGAAGTTACATAACTTCTTTGATTTCATGGCTAAAGTAGAGGCCGTGGCAGGATTCAAAGGCCAGCCTGTCTGACTCCTGAGCTCAAACCCTCTGTTGCACATTTCATCAAAGACTCCCCAAGGTCTGCCCAACTGAGAGCCAACTTCTAACAGGACGGCTGCATCACAACTTCTAACAGGAAGGCTGCATCACAACTTCTAACAGGAAGGATGCATCAAAATGGTCCTGATTCCTTTCTATTCTCCGTGACCTCAGTCAAACTGGACTTTGTGCTTAACTTTGTCCAATGCTAGGCCTCTGCTCCTGCTGCTCCTGCTGACCCCAGTTTCTTTCCTCATCCTCCCCACCTCTCTCTTCTTTCAAACTCCACTTCCAATGCCACCTCCCCTGCAGAGCCTTTTGTGATCTTCTAACCAGATGGGAGCCTTCCCTTCATTGACACTTGGTACTTTCCTTATTGTGATTTTTGTGACTCTTGCTTGTATTATGGTTACTTAGGTACTTGTCCTTCCCCCAATATTAGATTATAAACTCCACAAGGACAGGGATTTAAAAATGACTATCCCTTGGGAAGCGGCTGTGGCTCAATCAGTAGGGCTCCCGTTTACCATATGGGAGGCCCCGGGTTTGGTTCCCCAGGCCTCCTGGCGAAGGCAAGCCCGCCTGCACGGCGTGGTTAGCTGACCCAGCGAGCACAAGCAGCAAGGCGGGGGGGGGGGGATAAATGAATAAATAAATAAAATCTTTTAAAAAAATGACTATCCCTTGCCTAGAGGAGTGCTCTGCTCAAATACATGCTGTACAAGTGTGCATTGATTTAGTGAATAACGATTTGTTGAATTGAATGATTGGGATCAAGAGCAGGACTGTGGGGCACAGAGACGTTTTCCAGGCTCACCTTCCTTGGCGCCATCACTGAATCATCTGCATACTTATCTACGTGGACTATTACTGGGCACATATTTCTCCTTCTTGTCCAAAAGCATATCATGATAGGTTAAGCATCCTAGTAGATGCATCAAAAGAGAAAAGGAGTCTCATATGGCATTTCTTACTCTTAGGGAGTCATGTTGGCTCTCAGTGGGAACCTCTTTTCTATGGGCTGAAAATCCATAGATTTTAGAAAATTCTAAATAGATTTAATAATATGTTTAGAATTTATCTAGGTTTTGCTCCCAAGCTTCCCAATGACAATTTCTGAGATGTACTCTTGAAACTGGGGACATTTCCTTGACCCCCAGGCTTCTCCCTGCTCTTGCTCCCCTTCATTCTGAGAACACAACTGGGCCTTTCATCCAGATGCTAATATTCTGAGAAATCTCAGGCACCACTCACATGTTCCCTGTGAGCAGTAGAAAACAGCCTTGTATGTGACAGATGCAGCTGAGAAATTGGATTGTGATTTTAAAAATGACTCTGATTGTTTTGATTATTCAAACAGACCCACTCTTTGAGGACTTTCTATCCTCACAGTGATTCTGGGCTGAGTGATTCAGGTAATTAATGACTTTGTGATATGGATGTGGTGGCTGGTCTTGTCCATAAATCATCCAGCCATGCGTGACCACAGTCAGCACTAAACAGAGCTCTCCCTGTCCTCATCTGCTGGATTCAGAAGAGTGGCTGGGCTGCGTGCAGATTTCCATGAGGGCTCAAGTTTTTGAATGTTATGAGCAGCTTGGTAAAAAGTGCAAGGTAAACAGAAAGTGCCAATCACTGAAAGCAGACTAAATTATGAGCCATAACCTTCTTGAGATAGCCTAGTACCATTTGGGTTATCTATATTACAAACCATGTCTGAGGATGATTGCTTTGGAAATAGTTGTTCTTTCATGTGTTTTACTTTATTTTAACTAAAATGGTGGGGATGAGAGGTAGAAATCATTTTCTACCAATAAGTTATTTCCTTCCTGAATTATTTTTTCTGTCAGGATTTTCTCTTAGTTACCCTGTTCCTTAACTTCTTAAATAATTGCAATTCCTTTTTATTATTAACTTAAATTTACGGGTCTTTCCTTCCTATTTATAAACCTTGATTCTTCTCTTAATCAGCATATGATGATTTTTACTTTTTAATCTCATTTATATATGCTATATTTTTTCCCCTACATGTAAAAGTTACATTATACACTGTAGTAGCCTATGGAGACAAATGCAATCACCTTTACATTTATGTCCCATGTCAAATGGGATCAGGCAGAAACTCCCAGCTTTTCCAGGGGTTCCCTTCCTAGATATCTCTGAGTCTTCCTAGCAGTGCTTGTAATTATCTCATCACCTACCTGCTATTACCTGCAGGAGAGAACCCAGATTCTTCTCAACAGTGCTAGCTCTAGTCCTTTCCAACTTTACCTGCAAACTCCATCAGCCTTTCTTGCAAATAAACACATAATCTGAGTAAAAATTGTATATTTTCTATGAAAATACATCTTCTAGAAAAGATCCCTAGCCAAATCCCTTCCAATGACATTGTTGTGCCTAAGCTCTGACTGTACAGAATTCCAGCCCCACCACTGTTCCTTCAGGTCACATCCCACCACTGGCCTGACAGCCCACACCCACTCCCCGTCCTTCTCTCCTTTCCTCACTGTGTTAGCAGCAGATACACTTTTTCCAAGTGCCCCAAGGGTGGTAGCAGTCTCTATTCGAGCAGGGGCTGCTATTTCCAAAAGATATCCCACATCCAGGTACCCCATTGGGTCCTGGCCCTGCACTCCTCTCCAATGTTTTAAACAAGGCTTGATGCTAAGTCCAGATCACTCATCCAGGCTCCCCTTACCTCTCTCCCAGCTTTGATGGTGTTGATTGCAGTGTGGGAAGAAAAGTGTTGTACTTTCTACATTCTGGCCTCAGCAAATATCTTTGAAGTTCAATGGGGATGGTAGTAGTGGGGGTGGTGTACAAGTATGGAAGGAAGAAAGGGGTGTGTCTGTGTGTGCACATGCATGTGTATGGGTGTGTGTGTATGGGGAGGGGGTGTAAGGGTCCTAGTCTCTTTCATAAAACTCCTTGACATATTAATATTCATGAATTTGAACAGACATGGAGGGTGGAGATATTGTCCAATTCTATAGGGAGCTTATGGTTTTTAAATGCAAAAGGGTATTTTGGGGGTGGGGGAGGGCCTAATTCCATACTCCCCCAACAAAGGTCTGAATTTCAGACCTGCAAGTCCAGCCAAAATATATCCTTTTATAGAAATCCCTGGCTAAGTCATTATTTCTGCCAACAAGACTTTCCCCTTCTCTCTACAGTTGGCCCTGCACAGCACAAACCCTGGGCTACAGCAAGCCATGGAAGCTGTGATAATTCCCAGGTTCATCCCACATCTTTTAAAATCCTTTAAACCTGGGCCCCATTCTGACTCCCAGGGAGTAGAGCATAGTGACAGCCTCAAGTAGCCAGTAGCTCCATCATTAGTGTAGAAAGCCATCTCTGTCCTCCCTCCAGGGACTAACTGGGCAAACAAAGCCAAGGGTCTTCAAGGAATAAAGGTTCCCATTTCTTCTGCCTCTGGCCTCTCTGGGTTCTCCTCCTCTCCATGACACTGCTTTATGATGGCTACCCTCCATCTCCTAGGAAATGCTCCCTCCCCAGCTCTCATAACTCTATGTAACTACTTTATGGCATTTATTACTTTCTATCCTGTATTGTGGTTTCAGACATTGGGGTGGTTATATACTTAACCAGTTTTCCCAAAAAGTACAGGTATATGTCTGGACACACATATATGTGCGTCTGTATAAATATACAGGTATACATATGCATACATAAGTTTTACTTTACTATTTACATACATAAATTTTACTGATATAATCCATGCAATTTCACACAATTTACAAATCATGATAAAATATACAATATTATTTATCATAAATTTCTTGTGGACAATTGATTCTCACAGAACACATTTGTTGAGTTTTGCTGAACTTTTGTATCCATGGCCAACTAATGGTTGTAACTGATGAATTGTGTGTAGTTCTGACATGATTGGTGGATGCTGCTTAACAAGTCCCATGAAAGTAAAACAATGAAGAAGTGTGTCGGAACATCACTCACTAGTCAATGACATGAGCAACTTTTTTGCTGAATCAGATGATAGCTTTGAATATTGGAGGACTATTTCTTCAAAGTTTTGAGCTCTTCACAATGTAATGGTACAGACATAAAATACTTTTAAGTTTAAGCTGCAATTCTAACATTTTCTCCATCACTTTTTCTTAAGTCTAGACAATCAAAAAACAATAAACCATGTATTGATTTGCAGCCTATACAAATTTCCATGGTAAATACTCCTACCGTGGTGACTGCAAATTACCAACATGATCTCACTGAACGCAGAGTCGGAAAGAGATGCACAGAAGCACACCTTTCTACAGATACAATAGATATCAAAACCTCAAAAGCATACATAATTTAGAAAGTGATGAGTTTTGAGTGTTTATTACCTTTGTTTTTAATATTATTTATTTAATTATAAGTTTATAAACTTTATTTTTAATAATGGCTGTGTTTAAAAACTGATATGCAAAAGTCCTGAAAATTTAGCAATTGACAATCAGAGCTAGTACTAGCAGGGGCAAGCCAGCTTCAACACACCACTGGTTATGGAGGACTTGCTGTATCTTCCCTGCTAGACCACAAGGTCCAGGAGGGCAGGCTCCAACCTCTAATTGCCTTTGTTTTCTCTATGGCATCTTACACATATCAGACATGATATGATAATATTGGGGGAGGGAGGATGTGAGCAAGAGAGGAAGTGTTTTCTCCTTTGAATCTACTTTATAGGTTATTGGACTATTCTTATGGCTCTAACCTCACAATCTTTTGTGTCTCGCTATCACCTCAACATTTGTTTCATTTCTCCTCTTACACATAAGCTTCCAATGGCATGGAACTCAATCTTACTCATGGTCTTCAAGTCCTGGGAGTGGGGGAGTATAATTAGACCTCCCCATTCCTTGACCTTTTCTCTGATGGACAGTCTACCTTCATCAAGTCACAATTTACCTTACTTAGTATTGTTCTCTATAATTCTTCCCTATCCAGAAACCCTGCTTGTTCTATTTTTCATATTTAGGGTGAGTCAGTTCCCTTCCCTTCTTATCTGCCTTCAGAATCCTCTCTTAGAATTGAGATTATGGACTCTTTGCAAGCTGGTACTTTACCCTTCTCATCTTTATAATCTCAACAAGGATCACAGTGCCAGTGAAATAAAAGTTGTTCAATTCAATATGATGGGTGGGTGGGTGGATGGATGGATGGATGGATGGATGGATGGATGGAGTGCCTTAGAGGAAGCCAGGGATCACTAGCATCACTGATGCAGCAAGTAAGTTCTCTTTCTTTAGTCTTTAGCACTAGACTAGATGTAGCATTTCTTTTATCCAATACAGGAAGAGCATTTACTCACTCATTCTACGGGTATTTACTGAGTGCCTACTATGTGCACTGTTATAGGCACTGAGAACACAGCAAAAAAGCAAGGCAAAACAAGGTAAAGGCCTTGCCCTTATGGAACTTAAGTTCCAGCCTTTTTAGTAACACTCAAGCAAGCCTTTTCTGTGGCTTTCTACACTTTGTTTCATTGGATCTTGAAGAACTATAGTTTGGCAAACTAGGATCCAAGATTGGGGCATGGATGGATTAAATGGAAAATTTCTGAATATATTTCAGAACTAAATGAACTTTTGGTCCTATTTAGCAAATAGTTTCTTGTTAAAGATAATTCTTTTGTAAGACTACATAAGCTCAAAACAATGCTCAAAGATAAAAAGAACACCTGATACAGTATACTAATGATTATTTCCTGCAGCCATTAGTGGAAAAATAAAATTTTTAAAATTCTCTTCCTGCAGCCCACTGGCTAGTGGCCACAGGATTCAGTCCATCCAACGCATCCTATCCAGTGAAACAATGTGATTTTTTTTTTTTTTTTTTTAAAGATTTTATTTATTTATTCATTCATCCCCCCCTCGCTGCCTGCGCTCGCCGGGTCAGCCAACCACGCCTTGCGGGCGGGCCCGCCCCCCACCAGGTGGCCCCGGGAACCGAACCCGGGACCCCCCATATGGCAAACGGGAGCCCTACTGATTGAGCCACAGTCGCCTCCCAACAATGTGATTTTGTTAGGCTTTTCCCACAGAATGTTCAACATTACAGAAGTATAAGGAAATTGTTCATGGTTTATTTCTTTGTGAAGTTTTTTATTAGATTAGAACACCAACATAAATTGAATGTGAACTCTCCAAAGGCAAGTTTTAAAATAAAAATATAAACTATAGTCTAAGTTCCCAGAGACCATAAACAGTGACTTATCCTTCTATCTATATTATACAGTACTTATTAATGCAGTGCATGGTAAAAATAAGGGCTCCTTAAGTTATTTGTTGGATGAATGAATTTATTTATTCATGAATAAAGAATTTATTCATGAATGAACTTATTTATTCAGATTACTTTTCTTCTTCTCCTTGCATTCTATCTGCCATTTTCTTTATTCTTTGGATTCAGTAATAATTCTCATATCATTTTCAATAAGAGAGTTGAATAAATGCTTATTGGCCTGAATTGAAAAGAGAAATGGAAACAGACAGAAAGCCTTTAGCAAATTGGACCAAATATCTCACAGTGAGCTGCAAATTAATCCAGTAAAATGTTCCGGATGTTTTGGATGAGGGAATTCTATCCCAGACAGGTCATACTCTCTTACTAACCTCGGGTCTGGTTGAAGGAAGATTCCTCTAATCCAAAACATCCTGCAATTTTAATTTTATTACGAAACAACATGTTGTGCAAGTTAGATTTCAAGATGACTTAGCAGAAAGTCTTTGGTTTGATAGTGAAAACAGATGCCACCTAACCCAATAAAAATGACTGTGTCAGGCCAGAGACTGGTATAAACAAGCTGGAAGAGGATTTCATTTAGCATGACAGTGGAGCCATAAAACTGCATGTCATTTGGGGTTAAATTTTATTTTATATCCTTTCTTTTTTTTTTTTTTTTTTTTAAAGATTTATTTATTTTATTTATTTCTCCCTCCCCTTCCACCCTCGTTGTTTTGCACTCATTGTCTGCTCTCTGTGTGTTCTTCTGTGTCTGCTTATCTTTTCTTTAGGCGGCACCAGGAACCTATCCTGGGACCTTCCGGAGTGGAGAGAGGTGCTCAATCTCTTGTACCACCTCAGCTCCCTGGTCTGCTGTGTCTCTTTTTGTCTCTCTTCTGTGTCTCTTTTTGTTGTGTCATCTTGCTGCACCAGCTCTCCGCACAGGCCAGCACTCCTGCGTGGGCCAGCATTCTGCAAGGGCCAGCACTCCGTGCCAGACAGTTCTCCGCACAGGACAGCTTGCTTTTCACCAGGAGGCCCTGGGAATCGAACCCTGGACCTCCTTTATGGTAGACGGGAGCCTAATCACTTGAGCCACATCCACTTCTCATATCCTTTCAATATAAAACTACAGTTGGGGGCAGATGTGGCTCAAATGGTTGGGCATCTGTTTCCCATATGGAGGAACCTGGGTTCGATCCCCAGTACCTCCCAGTAAAATAAAAAACAAAACAAAACGAAAAAATTACATTTGCTATCTTTACACCAAGTAGATAATCTAGCTATTTTTATCCTTTTCCTTGCCTCCCCAAATCCAACTTATCTGTAGGTACTGCTAAGTCTTCTTTCTTACCTCTTATATCTATCATTTCCTTGTTGGCACACATCTTCCAACCCACTTCCCACCTCATTCTTCTAACCCCCTCCATTTTGTTCTAAGGACCTCCTAGGAGCACAGGTAAAGCTTCTGTTTAAAAGCCTCTGAATATTCACCCATCCATCCATTCATTTATTCTTCCATTCATTCAACAAATACCTTTTAAGCATCTTCTGTATGTAAAGTACTTTAGTCTGTGAGGCAGATCAAGGGAAAACAAGTTATTTGTTGTATGAGGAAGATTTAAATTTAAAAGCAAGATTGAAACAGAAAGGAGTACAGGAAAAAGATGTAGATGACAAACAAAATATAAGAGGAGGTCCCAGCAGGCCTGAAATAGAATAAGTTCCAAAGCAAACTCATCATGTTACCCTACAAAACCACACCCTTGCTTTGTTGTGGCCCCACAGCCTTTGTGTTGTCTTCCAGGAGCATTTTATTGTACCCACCTTGTGTCCACCCCTATTGTTGTCATTTAGGCTTTTGCCTGCTTCTTAAGGAAACAGACTATGTCTTAAAACTGGAATCTAATGGCAGGTCTGATTCCTAGTCACTGCATCTCTGGACATGAGTCCAGTTTCTAACATAAGTAGATGCTCAAAAAATATTTATTAAATCTTTATATTTCACAGATTTACAAAATCTGCTTCAGATGAAACAACTATCTTCTACATTGCAGGGTTTGTTTGTATGAAAATGGATCCTGTTTCTCTATGAAGCCAGATGTGTAGAAGCTCAGGAAGAACCAAAGCAAAGAGTTTCCTGTTCTCTGTACATTTCTGATGACTGGCAGAAGACTCCAGGAAACCACACACTGATCTAGGGAGACTTGCTGTTGCAAGTTCTACTCTCTAATTTCCTACCCTGACATCAAATACTCTGGCTAGAAATGACCTCAGTTCCTTCCAGCTTTCAGATATAATTTTCTGGCCCTCAGTTTCCCTGAAGATGTCACTGGCCTGGCATTTGAATGACTTCCAAACAAGGATCCCTTCCAAACAGAAGGCAGCCTAGATTTGTAGTTATGGTCTCTGACCCTTCAAAATACACAAAGCTGGCCCAGCTATGAAGTAGGTACATCCACAGAGATATATCTCATCCCATAAGGGTCCAATGAAAATGTGTTGGCATGATGAGCTAGCTATTGTCAGAAAATTGCAATGTCATGAACAACCATAGACCCCTGTGGCCAACAACAGTAAACATTCACCTATCTCACATCTGTGAGGGTTAGCCAATCTGGGCTTTATTTAGCTGGGTGGCTCCGCTGACCTTAGCTGGATTCACTCGTGCAACTGGGAATTTGCCAGGGTTTGGTGATCTCAGACAGCTTGGCTAGGGTGACTTGGCTCTGCTCTATCTGTCCACTTCCTGGATCCAATAGGCCGGCCTGAGCACATCCTTTTCATGGCAAATGCACAGCAGGACAAGCCCAATCACACAAGTGGTTCTGTAAACCTCTTCTTGTACTGAGTCTGCTGACATTCCATTAGCCAAAGCAAGCCACATCACTGAACTCAGAGTCAAGGAGTAGAATAACAGACTCTTCCTTTTGATGGGAGGGACTGCAAAGTCAAGTGGCAAAGGGCTTGCTTACAAAGAGAAGTAAAGAATTGGGCCATCAGTGAAATATTATAAGAGCTGAACAGATGCCACTGCATACATATTTTTCCTCTTAACACTCTGCTTGACCTTGAGTGAATAAGTTCAGCTAAAACACTTCATTACTTCTATTCCATACCGCCCCACATATCTTTGATTTGGAGTCATTCAGGAGAAGCCTTCTCAGGGCTTTTTTTTTTTTTTCCCCTCAGGGCTCTTGTTTATGCTAAAAGTTACTTTACATTTTTCCTTGGCTTTTGATCCCCGCTAATTCTCATGCCAAAATTATCTTGCTTTTATTGTTTCATGGTCAGCTCTCTAGAACTCCACTCTAGTATTCTTTCCACTATCCCAATACTGTGCTTCATTATCATTAGCATAACTATTTTCCTGACATATTAATGGGTTTCAAAGCCCAGAGTTCCCTTGGAGATCCTAATTATTCCAGGGGAAAAAAACCAAAACACAAAAAACACCCTTCAGCTTCCTAAACCAAATTCCTGATGAGATAACTCTGCTTTTTAATTAAAAACTGACCATTCCAGCCAACAGTGAAGATGCTTTAACTTTGTGTCCTTCAGGGAGCTAGAGAACAGCAGAAACCTGCTCTTCCTAAAACACTTTGCATGCATGCAATATTTAAACTCTGTTTCTAATCCCTCCCTTTTTTCCACCACATCCGTAAATGGTTACCAGCTTGCAAACATTTTTACATAGTCCATAAAATACATGGAGAGCATTTACCCATGCCTAGGAATTTTTTTTTTTTTTTTTTTTTTAGTTGAGGGGAGAAGCAAGGGATAGTGGGATAAGATGGAGCGATGTTAACAAAATAATTACCAGCCTAGGGGAAAATTGTGGAAGAATTTGAAAGAGTAAAAGAGGTTACAGAATATATTTTTCAATGGCATGATGGATTATGATCCTATGTTGGATTATTTTATCCTATAGCAGTGAGCACCTTTATCTTTCACTGGACTATTTTAAAGTTCTGTTTAGATAGAAGCGAACTTGTAGAATACAAATGATTCCTTGATAGTAATACAAATGATTCCTGTTCAGGGCAGTGTGAAAGAATTTTGTCAAGTTGAGACTATTCATCTCTGTATTAGTCAGCCAAAGGGGTGTTAATGTGAAATACCAGAAATGGGTTGGTCTTTATAAAGGGTATTTATTTGGGGTAGAATTCCAGATACCAGGCCATAAAGCGTTAAGTTTCTTCTCTCGCCAAAGTCCATTGCCACGTGTTGGAGCAAGACAGCTGCCAACGTTTGCCAGGGTCCAGGCTTCTTGGGTTCCTCTCTTCCTGGGGCTGCGTTTCTCTCAGGGTTTAGCTCTTCTAGTTCCTTCACAAGGTCAGCTGTAAACTATCAGGCGAACGGCTCACTTCTCTTCTCCTGGGCCCTTCTTTCCAACATCAAAACTCCATCATCAAAACTGCTTCAACTCTGTTCTTTGCCTTGTCTTTTATATTCGATTCCCCACCCACCAAGGGGTGGAGCTCAATGCCCTAATCATAACCTAATCATGCCCAGATTAACAGATCCGTTTACAAGCATGATCCAATTATATTTTTGGAATTCATAATTACATCAAACTGCCCAACTTCAACAGTCTCTGTAGTTCAAATCCTCATTTGAACCAGTTGTAATACTTACTGATTCCCTCATGAATTCATGATAATTAATAATAAACAACTCATAGTGGTGGTCATTTTATATTTGTAGGAGAGTCAAGATTTTATCTTTTTAAAAAAAATCCTTTAATACTACATTGCCGAGTCATTTTCAGATGACAACTTCTTTGTCATTTCCACTTATTTTGTTCATTTGCCAGTAGAGAAATGTGTTTACATTCACTAAAACCATAATTGGTTTTATTTGATGATTCTCTAAATTTTTTTCAGGAAATATTTCAGAAAGGCAAAGGCTTTGGGATAAAAGGAAAGGAAGACACTGGGTATGAGTAAGACAGTAGCTATGAGGGCTGATTAAGGTTTCATCACACCAACCCCTTTGCAAAGGTGACTCCATCTGAGAAAATGTAAGCCAAAAAGGAGCTATCAGGGCCAGTGACCGCTTGGCAGAGGAGTCAGCTTTTAGGCCAGAAGACAAGAACGTGTTTGAGACAATGAGTGCTCTGAAAAGAAAGCCAAAAAGAAATGGTTAAGGACCATTCTAAACAGCAGCTGTGTTTTACCTGGGGCAAAGGGAAGAAGAATTTGTGAAGAGAGCTAAAAGCAATTGGAAATAGGGAAAAGAAAAGCACCTGTGGTGCTGTAATTTAAGGGTTGTAGCAGTTTAGTTCCTGCAAGGTTCTTACCTGATTGGAAGGAAAATGCATGGTTCATCCATACAAAATAGAAATACCTAATCTATTCTTGTTCCACTAATCAGAGGTTATAAACCTTCAGAACTTTTGTGTTTGGTTAGCTGGTGTTTCTAAAATATTTTGAATATGAATGCTTTTAGACAAGGCATGCCCTCCAGGTTTACCTCTCCCTATACCAGCCCTTATGGTTTCCCTCAATTGTTCTGCCGAATAACTCATTTGAGTTTGCACCCTTGAGCAACAATTATCTTTTTTTTTTTTTTTTGTTTAGGAGGTAAGGGGGAATGAACCCAGGACCTCGTACATGGGAAGCAGACACTCCACGACTGAGCCACATCTGCTCCCCAATGAGAGTTGGTTTTTTGGCTTGTTTGTTTGTTTGTTTTTTAGGAGGCACCTGGGATCAAACCTGGGACCTCGGATATGGGGAACAGGCGCTCAACCACTTGAGCTACATCTGCTCCCTGACAATTATCTTTAAGAATTTTTTAAACCAGTTACACAGATTTAGTGATGTGACATTTATAGCAATTAGCCAGAACTGAAGTAATTCAAATACTGTCCCCGAATAAACAAAATTACCCTGCGGTAGCCTTGTCCTGCAAAATTCTCTTTTTTGGGGGCAAAACCCCACCAGTGTTCTTTTTCTTTGGTGCCACTTTTGTGTTTACCTCAAATACATAACTGCTGAGGTTGTCTGAATTAAATTTCATTCTGTTACCAATCTTTTCTTCAGTTTTCAAAAACTGAAAACTAAAAATCTAGTCCTTAAACAAGAATATTAGTCTATTTCCACTTGGTATTGTGAGGTTCTCTAGTCCAGCATCGGTCTATCTAAGTAACACTCATAATAATTCTGTGATTGACAGCCTCAGCTACTACTCATGCTGAGTTCCACCATGGTCTGCAAACTGTCTTAAATAGTTCATAGATCTTATCTTTTTAAAAAATTCTCACTTTACGGTGTTGGAATTATTATCCTCATTTTAGAGATTAAAAAACAAACATGAAACCTGAGACTTAACAGTTAAATAATTTGCGTAAGATCACATAGCTAGTACTTTTACTTATATTAAATCTAAGTGCCCTTGCCCTAAACTTCTAAGCCATTCAACAACTCTCTAATTCCGGTGCTACAAAAATACTGAGTACATCTAAGAAGGAGGAGTTTTTCCTGGAGAAGGAGAGGGTTTAGACTTAGACAACCCTGTGAAATCTGGCAGTGGTCGGTCAAAATGTAATGCTTGTGCACCTTGTGCCTCAGGTCCCCCACCTGATGGTTGGGTGCCCCCACACTCTGTGTCTCCCCCAGCCCCCACAGGCAGAAACCACAGTGAATACTCTGATCAAAACCAAGCTCTCAGAAATCAAAATGGAAAGAGAACCTTATCCTGTTTTATTGGTGACCCACAGCAAAGTTTGTCCAAGCGGATGCCAGTCTGGTGAAAACCACACACTCACGGGATCTGTGAGTCCGGCTCGAAAAACAGGTGTAGAGGTCATTTGCCTGTGTGCTACCCTATGATTCTTCTTCTTATGATAAACAACACTTTGAGAGAGCACAATGCCAGAATATAACACAAAAGACAGGAAAAGGGGAAGAAAAGGAATGGCCTGATTCCACTAAGGATGCCAAACAAATGGGAACCAAAAACATAAAAAGGCAAGATAAAAAGGCAAGGAACTCAATGCAAAGATAGTGGAGTTCAGACCTGCTGCTGACCTACCACACTGGTGTGGACTCAAGCTGCGAACAGCAGGATATAAGGGTCCTCTGTGGGTACTGCACCAGGGTCCGGGACAATGGGCAGTGCAGCCTGGGTCTCGTTGCAACCCCCAGGACAACTGTAGAAATAGCTGCAGAAATAAATGAAGACCATCCAAACGAGAACAAATGAGGGGTAAGCTTGCTCTAGCAGGGGAGTCAACCACCCTTCACTTGTGGTTGGCAGAGACACAAAAGTAGGCAGGAGTGGGAAAGCTTTAGAGTGGAGAAAGGGGAAGACTTCAGGTATGCCCTGATTGAAGGCTGTTGGCATGGGGAAGCTGGAAGTGGGCTAACTGGAAGTAGGGCTTTCTATACGATTGGTTAGGAGAGCATATTTGGCTTTCTCCAGTTGGTCCCAAAGGCTGGGAAATGTGCTCCAGAGGTGCCAAGGACAGACAGGACAACATGAATATGGATGAGCATTGGTAGGAGTCGCTGAAGCAGCACTACAGAATCTGGCTCCTGTCCTCTGTCCCAGCCAGCACCAGCCTTGCCTTGGGTCAAGGCTGGGCTCCTGACTTTATGTCTTTTTTCATTCCTCACCTGGTTCAAGCTCCTTCTCAGCTCAAGGATTTTGCAAATGCTAGTCCTTTTCTCTCACATGCTTATCCCCCATCAACACTTCCCCTTTCCTTCCTTGCCCTAGATAACTGCTACTAGTCTTTGAGACTTCAATTCAAATAAATAGATGCCAATTAACACCCTGTCCTTTCCTCCACAGTCCTTAGCAGAATTTATTATTGCATATTTATTTGTGAGATTAACATCTATCTTTCTGAATTTTCTTTTACCATCATTTCATTCAACAGATATTCATTGAGCACCTACTTTGTGTGCCAAGCACTGTACTAAGTAATGAGGAGAAAAAACAGACTTGGTCCCTGACTTAATGAAAATGATAGTCTAGTGTAAGAGACAGACATTAGCTGCATATTCTTACAAATATGTAATTTCAAACTGGGATGAAGTTCAGGGTTTCATCAGACTAGGTCTGCATCAGAACTGTCTAGTTTGCCACAGGCTCACCATACCCTATTTTCACATTTGACACCTTCCTGTCCCCTGAAGACATATGGGTTTGTCACACTGTATTCTGGATTAGACCAGATTTAGAGGTAAGGAAGATTTTATATGTAGGGTGGAGCTTAATTATGGCAGGCTTTGATAGTCCAAGCAGAAGCGCCTGCACTTTTTCTCAAGGCAATTAGAAATCACTGGAGCTTAGACCATAGAAAATGCATTTCAATCATTTTATTTTTCCATTCTTACACTTTTTATTTTGAAATAATTTCAAGCTTACAGGATAGTTACAAAAATAATACAAAAGCTATACAGAAAACTCTATCATACCCCCAATCCATATACCCAGATCCACCAACCTTTAACATTTTGCCACATTTGCTGTATCAATTTATCTGTTCTCTATCAATCCATACATCTGTCTATTTATCTATCTATCTACCTATCCATCTATCTTTTAACTATTTGAGAAGAGGTTATATACATCCTCTTCCTTGAACACTTAATATTTCAATGTATATTTCCTAAGAATAAGGATATTTACTTATGTAACCACCTTGAATACAGATGCCAAGTTCAAGAAATTTAACATTGATATAAAGCTTATAGTCTATATTACAATTCTTCATATGTCCCAATAATGTCCTTTGGCTCATTTTTTCCTCCATTCTTAGATCCCATTCAGGATCATGTGTTGCATTTAATTGTCATGGTCCCTAGAGTTGCTCCTTTTTTTCTTTTAATTATGAAAACAGACTTTCCCATCTTAACCACTCCCAAGCATGCTGTTTGCTGGGATTAATCACATTCATAATGTTGCAATACCCATACCACCATGCATTAGGAGAAACTTCCCATCACCCAAAATATTATGCATTAACTCCTCATTCCTCACCCTCCCTCACTCCCTGCCCCTTGGTAAACTATATTCTAGTTTCTTTCTCTATGAATTTGAATATTCTAGCTATTTCACATAAGTGGAATTATACAATATCTGTACTTTTGTGTCTGACTTATTTCAATCAACATGATGCCTTCAGGGTTCATCCATATTGTTGCATGCATCAGAACTTCATTCCTTTTATGGTGAATAGTATCCCATTGTATATAAATACCACATTTTATTTATCCATTCATTGGTTGATGGACACTTGCGTTGCTCCCATCTTTCAGCAAGTGTGAATAATGCCACTAGGAACACTGGTGTGCAAATGTCTGTTTGAGTCCCTTCTTTCAATTCTTTGGGGTATATACCTAGAAGTGGGATTGTCAGGTCATTTGGTAATTCTATATTTAACTTTCTGAGGTACCACTGTATTAGTCAGCCAAAGGGGTGCTGATGCAAAATACCAGAAATGGGTTGGTCTTTATAAAGGGTATTTATTTGGGGTAGAAGTCCACAGTTACCAGGCCATAAAGCATAAGTTTCTTCCCTCACCAAAGTCCATTGCCACGTGTTGGAGCAAGACAGCTGCCGACATTTGCCAGGGCTCAGGCTTCTTGGGTTTCTCTCTTCCTGGGGCTGTGTTTCTCTCCAGGCTTAGCTCTTCTGTTTCCTCCACAAGGTCAGCTGTAGACTATGAGTCTCTCTAGACTTTGCATCTCTCCACAAGGCCAGCTGTAGACTATCAGGTGAATGGCTTGTCTCTATCCCAGGGCCTTCTCTCCTTCCTCACAACCCAGCTCCTCTGTCAGCTTGCCTCCCCCGGCTCCAGCATCAAGACTCCAACATCAGAACTGCTCCCTTTGTCCTTTGCCTTGCCTTTTATATTTGATTTCCCCACCCACCAAGGGGTGGGGCTGAATGCCCTACTGACGTGGCCCAGTCAATGCCCTAATCATAACTTAATCATGCCCAGATTAACAGAGCAGTTTACAAGCGTAATCCAATATCTATTTTTTGGAATTCATAATTACATCAAACTGCCCAACTACTACAACCACCAAACTGCCTTCCACAGCAGCTGTACCATTTTACATTCCCACAAGCAACAAAAGAGGCTTCCTATTTCTCCACGTCCTTCCCAACACTTGAAATGTTCTTTTTTTTAAAATGGTAGCAATTCTAGTGAGTGTGAAGTAGATCTCATTGTGGTTTGATTTACATTTCCCTAATGGTTAATGATATTGAGCATCTTTTCATGTGTTTTTTTGTTTGTTTGTTTTGTTTGTTTGTTTTAGCCATTTGTATGTCCTCTTTGGAGAAATGTCTAAGTCTTTTGTCCATTTTCAAATTGGTTTGCTTGTCATTATGTTGTTGAGTTGCAAAATATTTTGGATATTTAACCCTTATTTGATATGTGATTTCCAAATATATTCTCCCATTGTGTAGGTTGTTCTTTTACTTTCAAGATAAGGTCTTCTGAGGCATAAAAGTATTGGTTTGTTTTTTTTATTTTGATGAGGTCATATTTATCTATTTTTTCTTTCATTGCTTATATTTTGGGTTTAAAGTCTAAGAAATCATTACTTAATATAAGATCCTTAAGATATTTCTCCATGTTTTCCTCTAAGGAAAAAATTATGTCACTGATCCATTTTGAGTTAATTTTCGTATATGGTGTAAATTGGGGTCCATTTACATTCTTTTACCTATAGATAATCAGTTTTCTCAGTATCAGTTGTTGAAGAGACTATTCTTTCCCCATTGAGTGACTTGTCACCCTTGTTTCATTCACTTGCCCACAGATGTGTGCGTTTCAATAATTTGTTTTAATCACTCCAGGAAAGTGTATATGCCTTAATGTAAATGGGTTCTCTTCAAGTATATAGGAGGAGAGCTAAAATCATTTAATTTAAGAGGCAAATGAAAATATATTGCAACAGACAAAAAAAAAAAAACTGGACTCTGATTAGTGCCCTAAAAAATTGAGTCTCATGCAGAGCTAGGTATTCAAAAAATGAAAGCATTTACTTGTGAAAAATTTATTATGGAAATAATATACAAAAGGAGAGAAAATATTACAATGACTCCCCACGTTCTGATCATGTATTTTTTTTAACAATTATCAACACAAGACTAGTTTTGTTTCATCTATAATCCCTCAAATTTTCTCATCCTTACTTCCATCCCTGCTGAATTATTTTGAAGCAAATTTCAGATATCAAAATTTTAAACATAAATATTCCAGTATATATCTCTAAAAAATAATCATCATTGCATAAACATCATTTTACTTCCAAAATTGAAAATACTTCCATCATGCCATCAAAAATCCAGGCAATGTTGAAATATCCCTGTCTGTTTCATAATTTTTTTTTGCAGTTGGTTTGTTCAAATCAGAATCCAAATAAAGTCCATACATTACATTTGGTTATGTCTCTTAAATCTCTTTTAATGTATAGTGAACTCTTCTCTCTTTTTTTTGCAATTTATTTGTTGAAGAACAATAATTTTATACTGATTTTTGTTGGATGTATCTCTGTGATGTAGTATTTCCTATAAGCTAGTAGTTAGATCCAGAAGCTTGCGTGATCAGATTCAAGTTTAAGGGGTTTTGTTTGTTTGTTTGTTTTATGTGTATGTTTTTGTTTTTGTGGGTTTTGCAAGAATACCTCATAGGTGGTGTTGCACTTCTCATTCCATCACATGGGCATGCTCAGGACACCTGGCAGTCTTTTTTGCAATGTTAGGGCCTTCAGTGGGTTCAGGTGTCACAGCCTGGTCCAGTCATCATAAAACCTCCTATCTGTGTTTCATCTAATCATTTAAGAGCCACTGAAAAACATTTGTCTTATTCATTATTTCACTGAAGATTATAAACTAATGATATTCTAATTGTATTATCCCTTCTACATTTATTAGTTCGAATTCTTCAAAAAGAAGTAATTTACTTCACATCCACCCATCAATAACCACTTCAGTACAGTTCTGCAGAGAAAAGACAAAACAATTGCTCAATTCTTTTCCTTTCTTTTCCAGTGTTCAGAATATTGGGCTGGATCCTTAGCTTCCTTCAGAAGTGATGTGTGTATGTGTGTGCTTTAATTGTTCCTAAAAATCGATGAACTCCAAGATTTTTTAACATGTTCAATGTGTTTCGATGCTTTGCAGTTACTCTTTTTGGTGCTGAAATTGTTTTATCTGTGTTCAATGGGCTTTTCAGTTTGGTTCCTAAGTGCTTTGGGCATGATCGTGTGGTCTTGCAGAAATCCTAGCTTTCTGGTATGACAAGATGTTCAAGGCTCATTCCTGACCTCGAATCAGACATTTTTCCAAGATGCTCTGTCCTTTTTTTGTGGGAAATGGGATTTAGAAACCACAATCTGGGAGCTAAGGATGCTCATTGCCACTGAGTTAGTCATAGTATCTGGGCCTTTTCAACAGAGCTAGAAAGAATGTATATTTTTAACAAAAAATATATCATGTATTCTTGATGTATTTCTAATACCAGTTTAGAATATAGGACTTTTACTTAACTTCTTTGATTTATATTTATCTCATTTTTCTTGCAGTGAAAATCTTGGTCTAGTGAAAGTAAACATACTTTTTTTTTTCTACAAAATACATTATTGTTTCATAATAATGGTACCATGTCAGAAAATATCATAATATCAAAAAAGCCAAAATCATACTAAAAAGATAATTATTAAAAAACAGTTCAGATATCTTTGCACTTTTTTTTTGTCCTTGGGATATACTCCACTGTGTTCATTCCAATTACTGTGGTTTAAAAATAGACGTATTTAAAGTGTCCAGACTTAGCACACACCCAGGGAGTTTTAACCAACTTGAAGGTGGTAACTATGTGGCCTGCAGAGGTTGTGATCTGAGCACTGTACCCAACTATTTATTAACTCAAGTTTCTGCTAATTCAGGGAAGGATATGTACATAGTTAAATTTACAATATTCACTTTAACTTAACCATCTATATTTAGTAGGAGTTATATCCTTGCTAATGATCAATTACTCAACTGACTGAGTTGTTAATTTCCCTCATGAAGCTTTGGTCTTTAAGAGGAAAGTACAAAGTCCTAGAGTCATAAAGGATTAGAGCAGTACTAGACCTGAGAGGTCATCTGGTTTAATCCCCTCAGTATATAAAGGAGGAAAGTAAGATCTAGAAAATTTTAGTAATGTGCCTAAAATTGCACAGCTAGTTAATAGCAGGGGTAGGAATGGAAACTAAGTCTACTGCCTCCCTTCCATTAAACTATGATCTGCCTCCTTAGTCTCTTGCGTAAATGCTAAAAGGTACTGTTTTTTTGCAATGAGAAAATGACTCCCATTCTGAAAGTTTAATTTCAAGACACAAGATACCCAATAAATGTATATGATAATTTGCTCAATTTTGTGGTAGAAGTTTAGTTATAGGTCCTGTTTATAAGGCAAGGCAGCGTTAATTGGCTACTGTTTTTAAAGAACTTGTCCAGATAACAAATTGACAAAAACATATACCCAGTGCAATGTGAAAACTGAAGACACAAACATTTAAGAGAAGTTTTCCACCATCTTGAATCATAAAACACAGCATTACTTTAAAATAATTTCTGTTATCCTGATTATAAATGTTGTCTGTGTTTATTTATCTTATCCAATAAACAATTCCCTTGTATAGGGCATTGGGCTACAAGGGATTTTCCAAGAATTAGAACTCTCCAAAGATGGAATTGACTTCCTTATAAGTTAGTGAAGTAGGGAGATGGAGGCTAGTGAGTTCTTATCAGAAATATGCAGAGGGAATTCTTACAGAGGTCAAAGAATGGAACTTGATAACATTTGATATTCTTCCTAACATTGAGGTTAGATGAGAGATTTTTATTCTATAATTTGTGTGATGTCCCAATTAAAGTACTTGTGTGAAGGAGAGAGAAACAACCATTTACACAGAGACACAACATGCCCTTCCCTTCCCTCTTCCCTCCAAGTCCAAGTTCAGTCTCCATTTATAGCCTTGTCTACAGAGACTCAAAGTATCAGAAGAATAATCCAGACAGTGAGCCCTTAGAGAAGTCTCTATGGGGCATTCTCTAAGATGCCCAAATGAAAGGGCAGACTCTGTGAGAATCACAGCAACTTCCTGTTGGCCGTGCACTGTCTGAACTGTCAGTATTATTCCTTCTCTCTTCAACTGTCTTCTGTTTAAATCATATACTAGTCTCTTCTATTGAGTCTTCTTACCCACACCCACTCCCAGCTATATTAACAGTTAAGTTCTAATCCAAGGATGAAAGATAAGTGAACAAACTAGGGACTTGGAAAATTATTCAGCTGAAGCCTATGTGCCAGTTCATTCAAAGCCATCCAGCAAAGACTTGAGGTCTTTCCATATGCTAGGCTCTGAATAGATGCTGGGGAAAAAAGGAGGAGACACAGTTCCTGCTCTTCCAGGTTAATGGGGGAAGGAAGATAATAAAGGAGCAGTTGCAGGAAAGGCATGAGGATGGGGAAGGGTAGGTTCCTAACTTCATCTAGGAGCAAGAGCCTCTTGGGAGAAAGTGATATGTCAGTTTCTACCTGAACAATAAGTAAGAGTTAGTCAAGCAAAGAGTGAGAATTTCCATGCAGGGGAAAGACAAGTCCAAAGGACCTTAGCAAAAGAGACTTTGTTGAATTTGAGGAACTGAAACATGTCAAAATTCATTTGAATGTAGATTAGAGAAAGGGAATGCCTAGAGATGAAAGAAAGAGGAAGGTAAGAGTCTGATGGTGGAGGAACTCATCATGGCACCCTCTAAGTATGAGTAATAATAATAATTATAAATTCCATTCTTTGGTTTTTAAGGAGTTATTTCCTGGCTTCTTAAATGGCCTATCAGAGTTTTTAATTCAGTAGTCAAAAACCAACATTTTTTTGAGCATCTACTAGAGGCCAGGCATGGTATACTAGGCTATGGAAGAAAAAATGTTAATAACAAACAGTCCTCTCATTAAGGGATTCATACACTAATGTCTGTCTTTCTTTTTAAAGCACCGAATATTAACAACAACAAATATTCCCAAGAATAAATAGACACACAAAAAAGGCTAAAAGTTTTATTTATTTTTATTCTGGTAACATATACACAACTAGAATTACTTGTTTAATCATTTTCAAGTATACAATTCAGCAGTGTTAGACACACTCACAGTATTGTGCTATAATCACCACCATCCAGTACCAAAACTTTTCCATCACCCCAGACAGAAACTCTATACCAAGTAAACATTAACTTCCTATTCACCACTCCCACCCTTGGTAACCTGTATTCTAATTCCTGATACTATGAATATGCATATTCTAGTTGTTTCATATATGTGAGATCATACAATATTTGTTCTGTGTCTGGTTTATTTCACTCAACGTGATGTCTTCAAGGTTCATCCATGTGCAGTATGCATAAGAACTTCATTCCTTTTTACAGCTGAATAATATTCCATTGAGTCTATATACTATATTCTGTTTACCCATTCTTCCACTGATGCACATTTGGGTTGCTTCCACAATTTGCTTCAACAAAGGCAATTGTGAATAATGCCTCTATGAACATCAGTGTGTAAATATCTGTTCTAGTCCCCACTTTCAGTTCTTCCGGGTATATACCTAGAAGCTGGATTGTCAGGTCATTGTCAGGTCATGTGGTAGTGCTGTGTTTAACGTTTTAGAGAACCACCAAACTGTATCCCACAGTGGCTGCACCATTTACATTCCCACCAATAATGTATAAATATTCCTATTTCTCTACATCTTTGTCAACACTTGTTACTTTCTGGTTTGTTTTTTTTTGTTGTTGTTGTTGTTTGTTTGTTTTTTTAATAATAGCCATTCTAGTGGGTGTCCTCTTAGACTAAATTTTAAAATACAGTGGATACTTATCACTACTGGTTTAATGGAAACTCTAAGGCATTAGGGTTCTAATTCCCTTGACAAAATGTTTTCAATTTGAGAGTATGGGTTGAGAAACCTGGTGATCATGACTAGGAAATTCAGCCTGTATGTACCAATCATGGCACTTAGAATCAAGAGCAGTCTCTGGAGATTGGATTTCTCCTCAGAATACTCTTGAGATTTTCTGTGTATATTAACCACGCTCTTTGGAAAGGATGTAATATAACAATACAATATGAGAAGGATTATGGAAGAGATGGGTAGTGGACATCGTAGGCAGTCTGAATGCCAAGTGATGGGGCTGGGGGCTGAGAAGAGAACTCTGCCCTAAACAGTCAACACTGCCATGATTATTCAATCCAGGCTGACTAATAATAATAATAAATTCCATTCATATCACATTTCATTAATTTCTCATTTGTTTAATTCAGCTGATCTCAAACTTGAGCATACATCAGAACAACCCTAAGGTTTTGAGAACACACAGAGCCCCACTCCGAGAGTTTCTGACTCAGTAGGTCTGGGGTGAGGAGCTGAGAATTTACATTTCTAACAATTTTCCAGGTGACACCGATGCTGCTGGCCCAGGGACCACACTTGGAGAGTCTCTGTTTTAATTCTTTCTACAAAAAATGTTCAAGGGCCTCCTCTGTGCCAGGCTGTTAGGGTTGGGAGGGTTACAAATTCCTCCTCTCCAGGGGCTCACCCATTCGTGGAGGAAACAGAAATAAAAATACAGAATTATAAAACATCGCAATACAGCAAAGGCTCTAATGGAGGCTAGAAGAAGTTGCTTCCATGAGCAGACAAGAGAAATGGCCTGTCTCAGTCAGGGCCAGGCGAGACCAGGTTAGCTTCTGGCAAGGCGGTGGGTGGAAATGCTCAGGAAGAGGGAGCTGCATGCTGAGAAAAGGCCTGGAAACTCACAACGGCAGCACACGTGTACGGAATGACATGCATCTCCGTGGACTTAGGGAGGAAAGCCATATAAACAGTGACCAGCAGTAAGAGGGAAGCAGTGAGCAGAGATCCACAACGAGCTCTGAGCAGACCCTATGGGATTGGCTTCCAAAAGGAGATGATTCTGGTGGCGGGAAGAGAAAGATGGGGGCGGGATTTAGGGGTGGGGACCTGGCCTGGAGGCTATTCAGGTAAGAGATCCTGAGGTCCCGAGCTCTGCAGGGGCAGGCGGATGGAGACAGTTGCGGTTTGGGATATATAATGATATATTAGTATAAATACATTAGTGATATATTAGCATAAATCACAAGCCTTGGTAGAAAGTGGTGTTAAAAACTGGCAGGTCCCCTGGGTTTGGGGCTTAGGAGACAGGGTGCATTGGCTCCTCCCTGCAGAGGGGTCAGAGGCACACATCACTAGTGCCACATGGTGGAGAAAAACGTATAGGCCGGCAGTAGTAGCGTGGACAGGACATGCCCCTTGTCCCACAACTTCCATCCAAGCAGCAGCACCATGACAAGTGTTGGAGGAAAGAGCCTACGCCCTAGCCCCCCTGCCACCAAAGCACTTTACAGGGATCAGGGCACATCTATGTGATGATGGGAGCTCCCTGGTGAGACAGGTCGTTTGCTTAGAAAAAGGGGAGCATCTGAAGCCCAGTGGCTGGTACTGGCCCATTTTTCTAGGGAACTCACCAGGACTGCAGAGCCAGCTCTCGCTGAGCTACTAAAAGAGGGGAGGAGATAAGCCTCCTCATCACCACCCCCAAGACCCTCCAGCCATTTGCTGAGCTGAGAGAGTGCCAATACCTATGCCAGCCCCATCTCAGGGACTACTAGACCCCAGTAAACTGTGGGCTTCCCTGCTCCCCCCCTAGGCCAGGAGGTGGCCAAATCAGTTTGAAAGTGTTTGGGGAATCTTTGCCGGAAGGGTCTCTGGTTCCTGGTGAAGCTGTGCCCACTGCACTGCAGGGCACAGGTGTTCAGATGGGAGCTCCACCAAGGGGTCCGGAGTCTCCTTTCCTACTCATGTCCTGCACCTCCATTTCTCTGGGTAGAGTTTCAGCGAAACAATCCTGGGATCTATTCTCTTATGTTCCCACATACTTCCACAATCCCAGACCCACTCATTCAGGTTAGAGCCAGCTGGTTCCCTCTCTCTCTCTCTGCCTGTAGGCACTGAAACACCACACCCTGCTGTGAATTGATTTAAGGTTGATGGTTTCCTCCCAGAGGCTGCTGTACGGTTTATCCCAAATTCCTGCCAGGTTATTTCACACCACCCTATCCCCCTTGGATCACTTCTATCTTCCCCATGTGCTATACCCCTGCTGGGAGCCAATGGCTATAGGACATACATGAAAAGAACCTGGTTTCAGAGGTATAAAGAAATGATAAATTTGATTTTGACAGATGGGTAGGTCAACAAGATGGGGATGTGCTGTAGGTATTTGGTTAGATATACCTGGAATTCAAGACAGAAGTGTGGGGATAGAGCTGTGAAGACTCAGGAGTAGATAAGACTTCCCAGGGACTGAAGCAAGGGCAAGGCTGCAACCCCAGGCAATGGTGACATGTACGAGATAGACAGAGAAAGGAGGATGCTACAGTATTGATTAAAAGGAGCTTTAGTGTATCTTATCTCATTTGGTTCTCATGATGAAATTGTGGGATAAATTAAACATGTGATATAACCAAGTCTGAGGGAACTTATCATTTGCCCAAGAGATAACTCACTGCTTGTAGGTGGCAGAGCCAGGTCTCAAACTCCAAGGTCAGAACTTTTCTCTTTATAGTTGTTTCATTCAACAACCACTGACTGAGCTCTTTTAGTGCATGTGTAAGATTCTTATTCACACCGTGGGCAGTGTTGGTGAGGACAGAAGTGGAAGTGGGATGAGAGGCAGTATGTAAAAGGGTTGGAAACTAATCACTCTGCCCGTTCCAGTAGGGAAAGCAGAAAATGAACACAAATCAGCCAGAGAACCCTCACAAAGACTCCTGTGAATAAGCAGAGGATGACAACCTCTCAATCTTGCTATTCAAGTGCCATCCACCGGCCAGCAACATATTGGCAGCACCTGGGAGCCTGTTAGAAATGCAGAATCTCAGGCTCCACTCCAGACCTATGGAATTAGAATCATTATGGTGACAACATCCCAGGTGTTCTGTGTAGGTCCATTAACATCAGCTGGCATAAACTACAGACATGTATGGCTGGAGAGCCTGTTTGTTTAGTTAGGGAAGCTTCTTATAGGAAGCCTCTATAAATAAAACCCAGGCGCTGTTTGTTCTCAAACTTGAATGTAAATTGGAATCACCTGTGGGGTTTTAATAAACGTGTTGATTCTTGTCTCCCAACCATAGATTTTAATCTAATTGGTCTGGGATGAGGGTTCAGCATTGGGACTTCCCAGGTGATTTGAATGTGCAGCCGAGTTTAAAACCCATATATGAGTTTTATATACTGTACCTGGGCCAGGGAACAGAGTAAATAGAAACAAGGTGATTCGAGTGTGGGACCAGGAGTATGTGTTTCTGCAGTACGGAGGGTCCAGTTGGACAGGGAGGGCATGGAGAAGGTCTGCATCCCTCCTGCCCCTACTTGTCCTTTCTGGGGCAGGATTCCTCATCTCTTGCCTACTCAGAGCCCTTCCTCTCTTCTCACAAGGATCCTTGGACTCTGCTTCCCCCTAGTGGTTGCTTTCGATATGGCACTGCTCTCGCTCAAGGGTTTCATTTAAGTCCAGTTAATGGCGAAACTATGCTGTGGTCTTGGCAGACCAATTATCCTTTAAAATGTACCCAATGAACAGCTTGGCTGTGAGACTTGGTTAGTTGCTCTCTCACAGGGAAGCGCAGGGAGGAAGAGGTCACCAGCCAGGCACTGGTCAAGCACACAGCTGCAAATGGAGCTGTGCACTACACCTTGGGTTTGCAGAAATTCATTTTAATCAGCGAGTGGAAAATGCCTGGGATATTAAGTGTCAGGAAGTGCAGTGTTATAAGATAACCTTCATAAGTAGTAGAAGCCATCACTTATTCAGATCTTTGTGGCCAGGAAGTATTTTACTTAATCATCATGCTTAATTCCAGCATAAGTCTAGAAAGTGTTAGGATCCCTATCTTACAGATAAGAGAACACACCTAGAGAGTTTAACTAACTTCCTCAAGGTCATACAGTTTGTAAATGGCAGATTCAGGATTCGAACTCAGACCTGTTGGACTTCAGAGTCATTAACTGCTCCTTGCTTGTCTACCGCCAGACCCCAAAAAATCTTGTCGGCAGGAGAATTTGTACAGGTTGAATCCCGGAGGAGTGCTGCAAGGGCAGAGCTGGTGCTGTCTCTCCAGGCTCCCACAGGTCCTTTTCCTCTTTATTTCACGTTGACTTGGACACTTCCTCCTGCAGGGCAGCCCCAAAGGCCCCCCATTTGGCAGGAGGACAACCTTGCTGCATTCTGGCAGAAAGTTTCTCTCTGTAGCTAACTCCCAGGGCTGAGCTTAGGCAGACTATGAAAAGAACTAATGAGAAAAGCAGGAAGCATCTTTAAAAAAAAGATTTATTTACTTACTTTTATCCATTTTTACCCCACCCCCACCCCGTCTTTGCTGTTTTTGTGTCCATTCGTTGGGCAACTCTCTGTGTCTCCTTCCTGCCCTCTCTTTTCATCCTTCTCCTCCCGTCTTCACCGGGATTCGATCGTCAGAACCCCCGATGTGGGAGAGAGGCATCAACTGCCTGCGCCTCCTTAGTTCCTGGTTTTTTGGCATGTCTCGTCTTGGCTCTCCCATGTGTCACTCTCCTGTTACATCATCATCTTGTTGCGTGGCTTGGCTGGGCCTGACGGCACACCCGCACATGGGCCTGATGGCACACCCGCTCACGGGGCCCGGTGGCACACCCATGCGGGGCCTGGGGGGCTCACCCGTTCGTGCGGCCTGGTGGCACACTCGTGTGTGGGGCCTTGGGGGCTCACCCACTTGCAGGGCCTGACGGCACACCTGTGCACAGGGCCTGGCGGCCCGCACGCCTTGTATATTTTTCTTTTTATAATTTTTACTGGGAAGTCCGGGGGATCAAACCCAGGTCCCTCCATATGGGAGATGGACGCCCAACCACCAGAGCCACATCCGTCCCCCTGCTATATCTCTTAAGGTTGACCAAAGATACCTAGAGTTATAGTCATTTCCCATACAGGATGATCATATAATAAATCAGGCTTGGTTTATCACCAGCATTCTAAAAACCAGACCTAGGGAGAAAAACTAGGCCTGGGGACACATGCATGGTTTCTAATATAGCGAATGTTTAGCCTACCCTGATTATCACAAGTAGAAAGCATTTTAGGTTTGTTGCCGGTGTCTCCCCTATCCTGGCCAACTCCTTCTCTTCAACCCTGTAGCTTTCTGCCCAGTCAGGCTATTTTCTCTCTCTACACTTTCCCAAATACAGTGCTTCTCTGTACTGAATCGCCAGGGCAGCTTGTTAAAATGCAGCCTCCACTCTCAAAGATTCTGATTCAGCGGGTCTCAGGTAAGGCCTGGGAATTTGAATTTTTAACAAATGATCCATGTGAATTCTGATGCAGGTGGTCCTTGGATCCCATTTTGAGAAACATTCAGCAAGCCCTGCACTAGCATTTGTGGGCCTGGGTCCAGAGTCAAATGAGGGTGCCATACCATAGGATCAAACATAAACAAATGGGGTCAATATCCTATTTTAATTGTAATGTATTTTTGGAATTCAGAGGGTAGCATGTAACCGATGGCCAATTTGATATAATTATGAATTCCAAAAATATAATTGGATCATGCTTGTAAATTGATCTGTTAATCTGGGCATGATTAGGTTATCATTAGGGTGTCGAGCCCCACCCCTTGGTGGGTGGGGAATCGAATATAAAAGACAAGGCAAAGGGTCGGATGTGGCTCAACTGGTTGGGCGTCCATCTCCCATATGGAGGGACCCGCGTTCGATCCCCGGGACCTCCCGGTTAAAAAAAAATAAAAAATAAAGTAGCACATTTTATAAAAAAAAATAAATAAATAAATAAAAAAGACAAGGCAAAGAACAGAGTAAAAGAAGTCTTTTGAGAAGCAGTTTTGATGTTGGAAAGAAGGCCCCAGGAGAAGAGAAGCAAGCCGTTCGCCTGATTGTCTACAGCTGACCTTGTGGAGGAAACAGGAGTTAAGCCGGGAGAGAAATGCATCCCCGGGAAGAGAGGAACCCCAGAAGCCTGAACCCTGGCAAACGCTGGCAGCTGTCTTGCTCTAACACATGGCAATGGACTGTGGTGAGAGAAGGAACTCAACGCTTTATGGCCTGGTATCTATGGACTTCTAACCCCAATAAATACCCTTTATATAGACAAAAAAAAAAATCCTATTTTAACCATAAGTTAGAAATCAAGCTAACAAACTGTCAAATATACCTTCATAACTACCTGGAAGGTTAGAATTCCCAGACTCTGGCATTCCAAACCAGAATGTACTGGCACAGATTGAGCCAACCAACCCCTCCAAACCCAAACTTCTCCCCTTCTCTTCCCACTTCTGGATCTAACCCTCTTTCTTCCCTGAAGAACCTGCGTTGAAGCAAAAGAATAACAGCCTGCAAGTCCAAGCTCAGGACACCCTCCTCCCACCCCATAATAGCTGAATGTTGCCCACCTATCAGGCCAGGGCATGGACCCCAAGGAAGAAGCCTGCATTGGCTCTGGAAGCAGGGAATTCTAGGGTCCCAGTACTCCGAGCATGGTCTAGAAGAGGAAGGCATGCTCCAGGTGGGCAGGTCCCCTTGGCCTTGCAAATGCCCTGTGCTGCAGGGAGAGCACTGCCGGAGAATGGTCAGAGCTGGGCCCTTCAAACCAGTGCCTCTCAAATCAGTGAGTAGGAATCATCTGGGATCTGAAGATTCTGATTTAGTAGGTCTGGGGGTAAGGACCAAGATCTTGCATTTCTAACAAGTTCTCAGCATAAATCCTGTGCTGTTGGCCACAGATGGCACTTTAAATAACAAAGCTCTAAAGCAGAGGTCGACAAACTCTTTCTGTAAAGGGACATATAGTAAATATTTTATACTTTGAGGGCCATACAGATTCAGTCGCCACGACTTAACTCTGCTGTTGTGGTACAGAAGTAGCCACAGACAATATGTAAATGAATGAGCGTGTCTATGTTCCAATAAAACTTATTTATGGACCCTGAAATTTGAGTATCATATAATTTTAATGTGACACAAAATATTATTCTTTTGATTTTTTTAAACCATTTAAAAATGTAATCACTCTCTTAGCTGATGGTCATACAAAAATAGTAGCCTGGATTTGGCCCAAGGGCTGTAGCTTGCTGACCCCTGCTCGAAAGTATAGGGTCAAGGCAGAGCCACACATGCGTGGGTCTAAGAATGTTCTGATAGTGCAGGGTTAAGGGACTGTTCTAAGAAACCCACGTTCATGGGTCATGACGAAAAAGGATCTAGAAACTCATTGAGTCGTGACTTTTGGGGACAGATGGGTCTTCTGGGTGCCCATCAAATTATATCTTCTCAGGCTGTCCAGGGCAGAGAGTTTCAATCCATCTCACAGTCTCACACTGGATCTTATCTTAGATGCAGTCCCAGAACCATCTAGATTTATTTTACTGCCATGATGAACTTAATCTTGTTTGGATTATAAATGAATGAACCTGTTAAGCATCTGCAAATTTATTTTGAGGCAAAAATTCTAGCTGATTATAAATTATTCAGGGGATTTTCCCCTAATGTGAAAATTATCTAGGCTTCTTAATCCTCATTTTTCCCTCACCTACCCTCACTCCACATCTCTTAATCTTTTTGCAGTATCCCAGTTTATGTTCCCCAGGAGGCAGCCTCTAAGATGGTGTTGAATTTAGGATTGGGCAGAGATGGTCAAGCTTTATACTCCTGCATCTGTCAGTCACTGGATGTGAGCCACCCCAGAAAGAGGCATGCACTTGGGCCCAGTGGCTCTCTGCAGTCACTGCTGAGGAGGCCGAGAGCTACAGGCTTAGCAACAGGGGCAAGATATCCTTCATGGAAGGCGGACGTGGGCAGCATATTCTACAGTATCTACCACACACAGCTCATCATATCTCCATTTGGGTATCATTCCATTCCCAGATTCCTGATTGGTCTTCCCACCTCTAGTTTGTTCCACTTATAATCTATCCTGAACACCTCCTCCAGAATAATCTTTCTGAAAGAAAATATCTCATAATTTTGCATTGGGAATAATTTCATTCATGCCATTCCCCTGGAAAAAAAGGGTTGCAAGCCTAAATCTCTTCAGCTCTAAGGCAGAAAGTCCAAGTGCATGAAGCAGCAGGGTATAATACAATATAGTATGGTGGGGATATGGCCAAATCGGAGTCCACATTAACTGTCCAAAGCCATTCAAAATTATTTTAAACTCTGAGCTGGTCAAACAATATCCTGCTATTCATCTCCACTAGCTTCAACCCCCGGCCTGCTCAGAGAAGTCCAAATTCCTCAGAACGGCATT
The DNA here is from genome assembly GCA_026826555.1 of Tolypeutes matacus. NCBI lineage: Eukaryota > Metazoa > Chordata > Mammalia > Cingulata > Chlamyphoridae > Tolypeutes > Tolypeutes matacus. The sequence goes on along the minus strand of JAKSZT010054334.1, from coordinate 9,752,905 downwards.
TCAAGGGCTCTCATAATCAGGTCCCAACCCACATCTATTCCCCATCATGCTGGCTAAAGTCTAGCCTGAGATTACTCAAATTCATTGGACATATTGCATCCTTTCATGCCTCTATTTCTTTGCTCATTCTATTTCCTCTAGCTAAAGACTAGAAATTCTAGTCATACTTAGAAGCTAACTCAATTGTAATCTCCTCTGGGAAGACCTTCCTGGACATCTCAGACAGAAGGAAAGATGCCGTGCTAATTGTTACCATAGCATTTTTTTTTCATCCTGCCCATCATAATCCATTAACCATATTACAGCCTAGTGCATGTGTGTCCACCCTGACAAACTGTGAGCTCTTTGGGGAAGGGCACTGCCTCTGTCTTTAATCTTCAGTGCCCAATAGCATACCTGCCACTTGGGTGTTTGCTGGATGATTTCCAAATGGAAAACTAAGGAAATAAAATCTGTTGCAGAGAAAGGGATTTGGAAATATTGGCCAAAGGGTGGAGATTTTGCTGTTGTCACTGAGTCCTTGTCCCTGTGTTATATTTCATTTGGATTTGAACCATCTATGTTTGCCCTTTATCTCTTTAACATGATTCCAACTTATGTCTGTCGGCTTTCTCTACATCAATCTCTTGATTTATCACTGTGGTGGTATGGACTCTTTGTATCCCAGAAAAACATGTTCTTAAACATAATCCATCCCAATGGATGTGAACCCACTGTAAGTAGGACCTTTTAAGAGGTTACTCCAGTTAAGGTCACCTCAGTCAGGATGGGTCTTAATCCTATTACTGGATTTCTTTATAAGCAGAATAAAATTCAGACAGGCAGAGAGAAAGTCATGGGAAGCAAGAAGCTGAAGGTCAACAGAACCAGGAAGAGAAGGGAGTGGTCAGGAGAGGCTGCCATGTGTGTTGCCATGTGACAGAGGAGCCCAGAATTAAGGATCACTGGCTGTCAGCTCCAGAACGCCAGCCATCAGGAAGAAAGAATGATGCCTTGATTTAGCCTTTTCCCAACCCATTGCAAGGAATTTGCTCAAGCAGCCATGGAAATTAAAATAATCACATTGCTATTCTTAAAGGCAACTTATTTTGGCAACTTAAGATGTAGTTTCTAGAAGAACAGTCTTACTCAGTCTCAACTATCATAGCTTCTTAGTGCTCAGAACTGGGGCTTCCCAAGATCCCTGTCTCCTGCTTGACGGACTTACTTTTCTATTTTTCCCTTAGAGAGTTACATATAAAGAGAACTTCATCCAGAGAGAAAATAATGAAAAAAATATTTTGAATATTCAATAAAAATAATGCTAATGACTGGTTTAGGTGCCTGTTATTATTCCAAGCTTGCATACAGGTTCATCTGCAGAAGTATAAGCATTCTTGAAATTTCCTTTGCATTTCTCTTAGTTTATCTCTTTTTGTCATTTAGAAGTTATCATGTTCACATTTTAGCTCTCCTTCTAGACCCAAAATTTCTTTAGGGGGAAAAACATATTACAGAGAATTTTAAATACATACAAAAATACAGCAAATCATATAAACTCCCATGTACTCTTTGTTCTCATGGCCAATCTCATCATATCTGTACCCCCACCCACTTCTCCATGATGTTATTTTTAAGCAAGTTCCATATATAATTTGATTTCATCCAGAAATATTTTACTATGATCTCTGAAAGATAAGGGCATTTTAACATAACTACAATACCATTATCACACCTAAAAATAATTTTAAATATTTCCTTAATATCACCAAGTAACCTTTAAGTGTTCAAATTTCTAGTCATCTTATAAAAGAGAGATTCACCACTGTTTTTTTCTATTTTTTTAAAAAGATACTTAGATTACATAAATGTTACATAGAATATATAGGGGATTCCCATATGCCCTGCTCCCCATACCTCCCACAGTGTCCCACATTGGCAACATCCTTCATTAGTGTGGTACAATCATTGCAATTGATAAACACATTTTGGAGCATTGCCACTAAGCATGGATTATAGTTTACATTGTAGTTTACCCTCTCTCCCATTCAATTCTGTAAGTCATGGCAAGATATATAATGGCCTGTATCTGTCATTGCAATGTCATTCAGGACGATTCCCAAGTCCCCAAAACACCCCCATATTACACCGTTTTCCCCTCTCTCTACCCTCAGAACCCCCAGTGGCCACTGCCTCCACATGAGTGATATAATTTCTTCCATTGTTATAATCACAATAAGTCTATAGTAGAATACTACTAAGTCTACTTTAGTCCATAGTTTATACCCCAATCCGGAGGATTCTGGGATGGTGATGCCCACTCCACCTCTAATTGAGAGGGGGCTCACCACTGTTTTTGAACAGAATCCATCTAATCTGTTCTTTTACCTCCACTCTCCCATAGTAGCACAAATAGGTGTTGTATTATATTTCACCAATAGATGGCATTAATTATCTCTCTTGCCAAGTGGCATTCAGGAGAGCAAACATCATTTATATGCAGTTTGCAATTACAGGTGAATATATGGACAAAGAAATTGAAAATAGAATGGTTTGCTCCGTATAACTTGCATAAAGCCTCAATACATTCCAGTTCAAAGGAAAATAATTGATGCCAATGTGTTTTAAATAAGGAGAGGAGCAAGGGAAGACCATTTCTCTGTTTTGAGATTTGCCTCTACAATGTCAACATTTTCAGTGTTAAATAATTGAGGCCACTTATGTTGATATATTCTTCTGCTTAATAAAAGAAAAAGCAAATTGGATCCATTTGCACAATTGATCTAAATGTTAAATACCCATTACAAATTTATTTTCTGAATATATTGTGGGTCACTCTCTGATTAAAAGTTACTTTTGTGCTATGTTAAATGTGTTTATTTTCCAAACTTCTAGAGTGTTCTGAAGAACAAGACTGTGAGAATGTTAGACCACCTATTCTAGACCCTCATCTAGCAGATGAGCAGGCATAAAATCTCAACAGGAGATCACATAGCAATTTGATGGCTTTCTGTGCAGAGTTGCTATCTTTCTGCCAGTGATCTCCCTTCTTCCTTCCACCTCTACTCTAAAACAAGCATAAACTATTATAAAATATCCAACTACTCGGTAATTATTACTATTCCATTTTAAGGACACAAAACCCAAATTGCACAATTAATCCCCTCCTCTCAACATATTCAGCAAATCTTTATTGGGTATTACATTGTACCAAGCAAAGTCAAATGGGCTTTTTATTTCAGCTCACATCTTGTAACTCCCTAGAAAGAAATTAGGACAACTTTAGGAAATCAACCTGTATTGAATTTCTAATGGGCAGCTATTTGGGACTTTCCAGCATTGATGACACAATAATTCCATGAGTCACTTGTTACACTATCCTCCTATATTCAAATTAACACCTAACACTGGAATGTCCTTTTCTGTCCTTAAAATCAAAGTTTCTATCCAAAACAGGCTCTAGTCTTAGTTCTCACCAGATTTACCCCCAAGAACAACTTCCTTATAATATATCGTCCCCCTTGCCTTCCCCAGATGTCCTGGAGTCTCTGGACTGTCCCTGCAATGCACCTCGCCATCCTCTTGGAAGCAGCCCTCCTGCTCCTTCTCAGGCTCTGCCCTCACGGCTTCTCTCCTTTTGGTCATACCCACCAAGCCCTCCCTGAAAGCTCCTTCCCCTACACAGCATTTCTAATTTCACTAGGCAGTTACAGTCCACCCTAGAAAACAAGCACACGTCATAACTGAGGAATTTTATTTACTTCCAATAATAGCACCTTCCAAGTGTGTTCTGTGAAATATTTATAAGTGCTTTTTGGAAGAAGTAGAAGATATTTCATATTGAGAAAGGTTCTGGAAGCCATTGGTTAAACATATTTAAACAGCTTTCTTCACTGTAGGACTTCGCAGAGCCTTTGATTTCCCAATAGGCACTGTAAGCCCTTTAAGATAGAGATGGAGTATGCGGCATTTTGAAAATGATTTGATAAGAGCATGCTCTGCCCCCTCTTGTTTTTCTCATTGTTTTTGTCTGGTATTATGTTTTATGGAGTACACCTTGAGAAACTCACTCCAGTGCAGGTTCTGGAGGCAGAAAACGGGCATCCTGAATTCAATCCCAACTTCATCCCTTCCTAGCTGTGGGACTGTGAGTGAGCATATTGATCGCTCTGTGCCTCAGTTTCCTCATCTGACAAAATGGGGTTAATAATGTATGTACCTCATAGGTTTTCAATACGGAGCACCTAATGCAGAGTGAGCACTCAAAAAAGTCTGCTATAATCATAAATGCTCTTATTAATAGTTGATGGTATAACTAGATTAACTAGATAATATATCAGTTCTTGATAAGCATTTTTTTTTTTTTTAAAGATTTTATTTATTTATTCATTTATCCCCCCCCCTGCTGCTTGTGCTCGCTGGGTCAGCCAACCACACCGTGCGGGCGGGCCTGCCCCCACCAGGAGGCCCCGTGAACCGAACCCGGGGCCTCCCATATGGTAAACGGGAGCCCCACTGATTGAGCCACAGCTGCTTCCCTTGATAAGCATATTAAGCATCAATAACAATTATTATATGGCAGTATTTAATTTGTATTCCAGTTGGCTATTGAATTTTACAAATGGATCAGAGTGAGGCCTCTGTTTTAGATTGCAGGCTCCTGGAGGGCAGCAAAGCTCCCCCAAAAAAACCAGCAATAGGAGACAGAGCAAACTTTTGCCAGGAGCCAGAAGTGGTGCGGCTGGGTTTAAGGGAGAAGGGGCACTGATCTAGTGCCAAGATTCTGTGCCAACCAGCAGCGTCCTGGCAGAAAGCAGAGCTGTCATTCTGCCAAGGACAGAGTGACCACACAACAGGGGTGGCAGGCCCGCCCACCTTCCACTGCTCTATGCAGCCACATTTGTCTTCGTGGAAAATAATAGTGCAAGTAGCGTCATCTCTGAAGGTACATAGCAATTACACATCCATATCTACCTTACCAAATAATCCTAGAACGGTAAAACTTCAACACAAATGTTCCCCTGGAATTTCAAGGGTTTAAAGGATCCTTTTACGTAACAGGCAAGGAATTAGTGCCAGCCTGGAAATCCAAGTGTTGAAAACCCGTTCAGCACTTTTGTAGCCAGAGTAAGTCGCCAAACGTTTTTCTCCCCCAAAGAAAGCAGGCCACTGAATACTAGAAGGAGAAACTCTGGGAAATCAAACAAGAGAAGGGAAGAGATGTCTTAAGAAAATTAAACTGATGTTGAACTTAAAGGTTAAGAAAAATGAGATGATATTGAGCTTGAATATATTCAAAAGCTGCAGCAAGGAGGGAAGTAAAAGATAAGTTGATTTTAAAAAGCCAACCAACAGAAAATTTTACAATCTATTAATTTTTAGATGTGATAAAACTAAAAAGCAAATTCTTTGTTACAGATCCTTAGAGCACTCATAGAGTAATGGAGTCAGGCTCTTTCTGAGAAATTATGTAAAAGGTCAAAGTCAGGGTCTGAGGCAAGCACTGCTTTGGAACTCACAATCCAGGTCTAATCTCCTAGCATCCCCTCTAGTTATCATTTGATTGAATTCTCACAGAATCTGCGATGCCAAACTCCGGATCCTCATTACTTTAGACTTTCCTCAAGTAGAATCAGAGTAGAGAATGTTCCGAAGAGAACTTAAGTGCCAGTATGAGTACAAACACAATATATGCAGAGATTATATATTTTAAGAAGTCCATAAAAACGTGCGGTGTCACACTTAAAAGGGTTTCACAAATCGTGGCCAGCAGCAAGTTTTAAGCACCCCATTCTGTTTGTGCCTCTCTACCAGCTGCTAAAAATAGACAGGATCTAGACAGCCAGGTAGACAGTCACTGATGCGGATGAACGAAGCAGACCTGGAGTCACAGTATTGAATATGTATATTCAAAGGCACTTGCAAAGAGCACCTTAAGCTTACAAGAGGGGATTTTAACATTAGTATAAAGTTTCCCTGCACCATGTATCTCCCCAGGCAACTACCATTCATTCATTTGACAAATCTTTCTTGACTGCCTACTACATGCCAGGTAACATTCTGGAATCTGGGGCTACATCAGTCAATAAAATCTATCAGGTCCAAGTCTCATGGAATTTACAGTCTAATGGGGTGGGGAGACTTAACAAACAATTAAACAAACAAGGTGATTTGAGCCAATGATGAGAGCTGTGAGGGCAATAAAACAGGGAACAAGGAGTAATTGCTGGGAATGGAGTCTAAGATGAATCATGATCAATGGGAGACAAGGCTGGATAGTGGATTGGAACATGCCTGTAGAAAGGCCTATAACAATCTAAGGAAGGGATTTGGACTTTATCCAGCTAATATGGCTGGCTTTTAATTAGAGTAGTAACCCAATTTTTGTTTTAAAAATGCAGCTAGGATGGATTGAAACGGGGGAGAGACATTATCCTGCCGAGGAACTAAAAGAACCAAACTGAGCTAAGGGAGTGGAAGTAGAGAGGAGGTACATGTATGGGAGATACCATGAAGAGCATTTTGAAATAACCCTAGTCATCTCTAGTAATTTTCCCTGTCTTGAAGTCATCTTTGTCTAAAATCAATAGTCCCACCAGCTTTCTTATCATTAGTGTTTGTATAGATATCTTTTTTCCATACTTCTACTTTCACCTTGACTGTGTTTTTAATATTTAAAGTGTGTCTCATAAACAACATATAATTGGCTCCTGCTCTTTTCAATCACTGCCTTTAATTGAGATGTTTGGTCCCTTTACATTTAATGTAATCATTGATAGGGTTGGGTTCAAGTCTACATCTTGCTCTTTGTTTTCTATTAATTCTGTCTCTTCTTTGCTCCTCCTTCCTTATCTTCTTTTTTGTTAACTGAATAATTTTTAGGATTCTATTCTATCCCTATTGACTTTTAAAATTTTTTTATTGAAGTATATCATTCATACATGAATATACATAAACAATAAGTGTATAGTAAAAGTTGTGAACTCACAAAACAAACATGCATAACATCATAGAGGTATCCCATACAATACCCCATCACCAACACTTTGCATTGTTGTGAAACTTTTGTTACAAATTATGAAAGAATATCATTAAGATACCACTACTAACTACAGTCCATACTTACATTTGGTATATTTTTCCCCAAACCCACCCTATTATTTTTTATATTTTTCTTTATTTTTATTACAGAAGTTGTGAACTTACAAAACAATCACACACATGTATAGAATTCCCATACAACACCCCTTCACCAACACACTGTGGTGGAACATTTGTTTAAGATTAAGAGATAATATCATCAGACTATGACCACCAACCATGGTCTGTAGCATACATTTGGCACATTTTTTCCATACTCCCTCATTATCAACACAGTCCATCTTTGGCACAGATGCAAGAATATTACAGTATTGCTGTTAAACTACAGTCCAGAAGTCACACGAATTGTATTTTTCCCATGCTTCTCCACATTCCCACCACCCTACAATAGTGATGTACATCCACTTTAGCTCACAGAAGGACACTCTTGTATCTGTACTATCAACCACAATTCTCATCCACCTCTGAGTTCACTGTGTTACTCAGTCCCTAGATTATCCTCTAGCTTTCTTTCAATTGACATTTACATCCCAAGACTACCCTTTTCAGCCACAATCCCATTTATTAAACAGCTGCTACTCACTATAATGTTACCATCAACCCTATCCATTTCCACATTTTAACAGACAAGTTAATTAAAACTTTTACATACATTAAGCATGAGTGGTTCTTCTCAACCCTCCTCTTATCTCCCAATAACCTATACTCTAGGTTTTAACTCCATGCTTTTATTCTTTGTATTTGGTTCATAGTAATGAGACTATACACTATTTGTCTTTTTGTGTCTGGCTTACTTCACTTAGCATAATGTCTTCAAGATTCATCCAAGTTATCATATGTGTCCCAATTTCATTTCTTCTTACTAGCACAGTATTCCATTGTATGTATATATCACATTTTGTTTATCCACTAATTGGTTGATGGACACTTGGGTTGTTTCCATCTTTTGGCAATTGTGAATAATACCACTATGAATATCGGTGTGCTGATATCTGTTTGTGTCATAGTTTTCAGTTCTTCTGGGTATATTCCTACTAGAGGAATTGTTGGATCATATGGCAGTTCTATGTTTAGCTTCCTGAGGAACCTCCAAACTGTCTTCCAAAGATGCTGTACCATTTTACAATCCCACCAACAGTGAAGGAGTGTTCTTATTTCTCCACATCCTCTCCAGCACTTACTGTTTTCTGTTTTTTTTAAAATAATGGCCATTTTATGCAGTGTGAGATGATATCTCATTGTCATTTTGATTTGCATTTCCCTAATAGCTAGTGATATTTAACCCTTTTGGATATTTTTTCATGTGCTTTCTGGCCATTTGTATTTCCTCTCTGGAGAAATGTCTATTTAAATCTTTTGCCCATTTTTAAATTGAATTGCTTGCTCTTTTATTGGCAAGTGTATGATCTCTTTATATAGAATGGAAATCAAACCCTTATCAGATATGTGGTTTCCAAATATTTTCTCCCATTGAATGGGCTGCCCTTTTACCTTCTTGATGACGTCCTTTAAATGTTTTCCTTCATTGCTCGCTCTTTCAGTGTAAGGTTTAAGAATCCATCACCTACCACCAGGTCTTGAAGATGTTTTCCTACATTTTCTTCTAGGAGCTTTATGGTTCTTGCCTTTATATTTATGTCTTTCATCCATTTTGAGTTAATTTTTGTATAAGGTGTGAGGTAGGGGCCCTCTTTCTTTCTTTTGCTATGGATATCCATTTCTCCCAGCACTATTTGTTGAATAGATTGTTCTGCCCAAGCTGGGTGGGTTTGACAGGCCTGTCAAAAATCACTTGACCTTAGATGTGAGGGTCTTTTCTGAACCATCAGTTTGGTTTCATTGGTCTATGTGTCTATCTTTATGCCAGTACCATGGTGGGTTTTTTTGTTGTGGTTTTTTTTTTTTTTTTAAGATTTATTTATTTATTTACTTTATCCAATTTAACCCTCCCATCCCCCAACTCCCATTTTGCTGTTTGTTGTGTCCATTCGTGGGGCAGTTCTCTGTGTCTGTTTCCTGCCCTCTTTTCTCTTCCTTCTCCTCCTCTCTTCACCGGGATTCGATCCTGCGGAACTCCAATGTGGAGAGAGGCATTTTGCCACCTGCGCCACTTCAGTTCCTGGTTTTTCGGTGAGTCTTGTCTTGGCTCTCCCTTGTTTCTCTCTCCTGTTACATCATCATCTTGCTGCGTGGCCTGGCAGGGCCTGACACGCCCGTATGTCTTCTATATTTTTCTTTATTTTACTGGGAGGTCCCGGGGATCGAACCCAGGTCCCTCATATAGGAGACAGACATCCAACCATTTGAGCCACTTCCGCCCCCCACCATGCTGTTTTTACCACAATAGCTAGGTAATATGATTTAAAGTCCAGAAGTGAGGTTCCTCCAACTTCGCTTTTCCTTTTTAAGTTGTTTCTGGCTATTTGGTACCCCTTACCCTTCCAAATAAATTTGATAATTGTGTTTTCCATTTGTTTAAAAAAAGCTGGTAGAATTTTTATTGGGATTGCATTGAATCTATATATCAATTTGGGTAGAATTGACATCTTAATGATAATTAGTCTTCCAATCCATGAACATGGAGTGTTCTTCCAATTATTTAGTTCTTTTGAAATTTCTTTTAACAATGCATTGTAATTTTCTGAATACAAGTGCTTTACATATTTGGTTAAGTTTATTACTAAATATTTGATTCTCTTAGTCACTATTGTAAATAGAACTTTTTTCCTGACTTCCTCCTCAGAGTGTGCATTACTAGTACATAGAAACACCACTGATTCTTGAGTATTGATCTTGTATCCTGACACTTACTGAAACCGTTTATTAGCTCTAGCATTGTAGTTTTTCAGGACTTTCTAGGATCATATCATCTGCGAATCTCTATTGACTTTTTACTATATCTCTTGGTATTTTCTATAATTGTTGCAGGGTTATGATATACATCCTTAATTTTTCAGAGTCTACCATGAATTCATATCATCTAATGTAATAACTTTACAACAGTAGTGTTCCATTTACACCCCTCTCAATCTTTGTGCAATAGTATTTTACTTCTGTATATTTAAAGGATAGATTTATTTTGGTGACTTATTAGATTTTGGGGGTAAGAAAAAAAGGAGGAGTTCAGTTCATCTCTCAGACTCCTGACCTGGGAATATTGTTTACAATTCATCTAGATAAAGCAATAAAAGTTCACCAATCTGACAGTATAAATGAGATCATAAAATTACAGTAATACTCCAAATCTGTCCTCCCTTCTGCTTAACTATGGGAAATCTAGTCTTTTCTTGGGATTTCCCTCCTCTCAAATGTCTAAGAACCCCAGGGGGTGGTTATATGAGTCTGTGAGCCAACCCAGTCTCTCTTTCTCTAGAAATGTGCTGCTGCCTTGGCTGCTGCCCAGATGTTCATGGTGTGGAGCAGCCTGGGGGCATATGTGAAGTGAGGAGAATACACTCCCCCAGTTCATTAGCTCAGTAAAAGGGGTCTCTCAGCAAAGATGCCCTGTTTCTAGAGCATTAACCCTTTTGGATGGACAGTTACGTGGATAATAAGCAGGGTGGGAGGTAAAACTCAGGAGTCTCAATGGGTTCCCACGGTTCCCCCAAAATACTGGCTTCTAACTGCAGGGCTTATCCTGTAGTGAGGTTGAACTTGTTGAAATGATTCCTGGTCCCGTCAGGAGAAGTGGACCCACAGGTGGAGCTTGGGACCTATATCTTGGGTATTTTCCAACTAGAGACATCCAATATACAGCTAAAGATATTGATCCCAGGACAGAAGAGTGAGCTGAATATGGAAATTTGTATAGATGTGATAGTAAAGACCACAAACGTGAAAGTGATCAGACCAACAGGAGTTACTGTGATTTTACTGCATAGACTTACAGAAAAATGTACACTTTAAAAATTTCATGAATTTGGGACTTAGGAAACACTTTGAAATGAAGAAAGATTGGCAAGGAAGCCAGTAAAGCAAGCAAAGGTCGTTACTGAAGAAGCATGGCAATTAAAGGAGAAAGAGAAATAGCTTGAAAGGGGAATTGAGTTAGATGAATATTTTGTTAAGATATGGAAGAACTAATGGAATCTTTAAGGGCAGGAAAGAAGGAACATTTTCTTCTCTCTGCCTGAGTTTTTAATTCTCCTACAAATCCTCTGCAAGAAACATTAATCACATTTACCAAAATATGATATGAACTTTACATATTCTTTTACACTTTCCATTTGTTTAACTGCAGAAATCATAGTTAATGATTGTTGCAATAAATTCTCACCAATTTCTAGGCACTAAAAATATAAAATTATCTTCTGATTATATTCTGTGGAAATTTAAGCAGAACATACTAGTTTGAAAAACCAGAAATTGCTGTAGCCATGCAGTTTTTTCTTCAGACCAGTGAGGACTTAAATTTGTTGACTGGCTCACTTTTTCCAGTGCACACAATTATTAGCTCTCATTAGGATAAATACTATGTCTTTTGAAGTTGATTTTGGTTCCAACTCAGGCCAAAAACCTCTTTGTGGCTTATCTGAAGGGTATTTTTGGCTCCATAAAAGAAGCCAAGATGGTTGTTGGCAGCAGGTGAAGCAAGTACAATTCAGAAGCTCTCGTCTCTGTGCTGGATTACTGCCACAACATATTAAATGCACTGATGAGGTAGTGGGCAAAGCAGATGTTTGCAAAGTGAAGTTGACCTGTACCAATGCTTGAATAAGCATAAAACAAACACTGTTGTAACTTGGCTGTGGCAAGACCCCTCCTTTCTTAGAGGGAAGACTCAATAAACTTTGGTGGGTCTGGAAATTCAGCTTCACTGCCTAATGCCTCACACCATAGGGATCTCTGCAGTTGATGATACTCTGTGTGTGTGTGTGTGTGTGTGTGAGAGAGAGAGAGAGAGAGAGAGAGAGAGAGAGAGAGACATGGGGTGGAGTAGCAGGGAGATGCCCCTCAGCCCTGTCTCTTTTAGACCCCTGCAAAATGATTGAAGGGTAGTCTTTGTCCCTTCCCTCAAGACTCCCACCCACACCAGTCTTCCCTTTCCAAACACATAAGGAATTATGATGGAGTTTTCTTTGGAAGGGTCAGGCAGATCTCAAAAGAACAGCTAAGTCAGTATAAAAAGAACAAAAGGCGTAACTTCTCCCCTGAAGACTCAGGTCTCCAAAAGGGAGGGTGTGCTCCATGGATGCTTCTCTTTCCCAATTGATCTTTCTTTGAGCCCCCTCAATATTCATCCTATTTCTGAAATCTTGGCTTTTAAGTCCTGTCTGCCATCTCTTCCCTCAGGAAGCTCTTCTCCCCCTACATGTGGGGGAAATTCTGCCTCCTCAGTTCCATCTGGTGTCCGCAAACCCCAGTGTCTCAAGCTCATGAATGGTGGCCCTTCTCAGGGCAGCAATTACTGACTCTGACAGGGGAAGATGGACCTGGTCCTGTCAGTGAGCACAAAGGTCAGCAGACCAACACTGGGTTTTTCTCCCCATCAATACAAGGTAATTTTTGTACTAGTTTAACCAAGAACAAGCACACCTTGCCAAAGTGAGCAGTTTTTTAAGGTAAAATATATTTTGTTTTCTTATCTATTGGCCTGTGGGAACTCACATGCCCTTGCCACACCAGAGGGTGGGTATTTAGGCAGCTCCCATGGTCAGCCTGTCTTCCTGCTCTGCCATCTTCCTTCACAGTCTGGCAGCATCAGGAGCTCAGCCCATCCAGTGCTCACAGACATTCTGGTAAGAGACGATTGGTGTGAGACGCAATCTGAGTTCCACCAATTTTGTAAGAAGGCAGTAGCAAACTTAGGTATAATCCCCTCCCTCCCCAGCAGGAAGGAGAGGGACAAGGAGGGTTGCCATGCCGCAAACTCAGCAATTCCCCAAAAGGCAATTTCCCATCTCCCTCACAGCCCTCCTCCTACATTGATGTAGGGTGGGGGTTGGGGAGCGGTAAAGCAGGGTCTCCTGAAAATGGAGCTATCAGCAGGTCATGTGGAGTAGCAAGAGGTCTAAACATAGCACAGGGGAAGTGGGGTATCTAGCACCTTATGTTTTCTCTGTGGGTCCTGGGAACCTGATATTATCCTGTCACATTTACTTGCAAAGCATCAACACAGTGGTAGTTATCCCAATGAATACACCTTTCCATGGAAATTGAAAATGAATATAGAAATATATATTTGCCTTTGAAAACACCCAAGTCTCTCCACCGGAAAAAACTATTCCACTGATCCCACTGTAAATTTTAACTATTATCCTAATTTCCTGCCACCTTCCACAGAAAAACATTATTGAATTGGGGGAAGAATGAAGTAAGGCATAGTTGTAATTCTACCACCTTTATTCCCACATCCCTTTCTACTTCTATAAGGAGTATGGTGCAGTGGGAAGCGGGTAATATTATGAGGTAACAAACCAGCAGTTGAATCCCAGATTAACCATTGAAAAGTCATGATCTCATTTATATTAGTTAAACTTCTGAGTTTTAGCTTCCGTGGTGGTAAATTTTTAGAGGTAAATCTATTTCACAGGGTGGTTATGAGGATTATGTGAAATTATGCAAGGAAAACATCTGGCACATCCCTAACTAACAAATGTTTGTTAGCTTCCTTACCCATTTCCTATCCTTCAAAGCCATTCATATCATTCCTCGGAAGCCACCTAAACAAAGGCCCCCATTAGTGTCTTTGTGGCCAAGTCCAGCAGCATCTCCTTCATTCTTGATCTCGTCAACGCATTAGCATTGTTGATAAGGTAACAACCCTCCATAAGATTTCTCATCTTTGTCCTTCATACCCTTACATTTTGGACCCACACAATAAAGCCAAATATGTATTGTATTACTCCTTCTATCATATGTAAACCCTTTATCTCAAGCTACCTACCTCCACTGCAAGGAAAAGCAAGTCTATGACAAGCAATTATCCAATTATGTATCAAGCATTGGCTAAATGCAAGGCAGAGGACATAACAAGTCAAAGAAGACATGGTTCCTGGTTCCTGCCATGTAGTTAAGAGAGGCTGACAGGTACCTCACTGTGTGTGAAATGTTGCACAGGTGACACAGGAGCACAGAGGGTAGGGTTGGTGGGGGGGCATGTGAATCATTCTGGGTGTCATGGAAGACTTCCTTTTAAAAGGGGTGATTTTGAGGTGAATCCTGAAGGATGAGTAGGAATTAGCTAAATAATGAAAGAGGTGGAACAGTTAGGGGAGTTGGGTGGGAATTCTAAGCCAAAGACACAGAATGTACAAATGGAGAGAGGTATGAAACAGCAGGCATGCCTGATGGTCCAAAGAGCTGGAATGAGGTTTTATGAGGAGCTGTCATGAGGAATGAGCCTGGATAAATAGATAATCATTATTTCATGAGGCCTCGTGGGCTGATGTGAGGAGTTTGAACTTTATCATGGGAATTATAGGAAACTTTTGAAGGAGGAGGAAAATGACATGATCAGATTTGTGCTTTATTAATGTGACTTTAGTATGGAGAATAGATTGGCAGATGGTGAGGATAACAGTGCAGACCCCAGATAGTTAGGAAGCTTTTGCAGGCATCTAGGGAGAAAGTGTTAAGAACCCGACCTAAGGCAGTGGCAGCAGCAATTGGGACTAGAGAGGCAAGAGATTAAGTTGACTGACTAGACGTGGGTAAGGAGGGAGATACAAAAACCAAATATGATTCCCAAGTTTTTACTTGGGTAAGACTATTTCAGTGCTGATGACCAAGATGTAGGACAAAGGGCAAGTTTTGTGGGAGAGATCATAAATACAGTATTGAACATCCTAAGTCTGTTCAGCAATGTACTCTCCAGCAAGTGTTGAATGTTAGCCATCCTATGTTGCCAGTTAAATATGGATCTACCTATCTCAACAGGGAACCAGGCAGCAGGACTGACAAGAGTAAGAGCTGACATCCTTCAGTGAAAGTTGAGTGTAATGAGATCACCTACTAGGATAAAAAGTCATCCCACATTAGTTCAGAGGTGAGCTGCAGGAGTATATTCAGGCAGGGCCCAAATTCTTCGGAATTATTTCGGATCTGATTCAATGAATAGAGAAAAATGTGGTCAGCGATACAGCAAAGTTGCCATAATTGAAGCTTCATAATAATATCTGGCAGAATATCGTCAGATTTTTTTCCATCTTAATTCAACACTCATTTAATACAGAGCTGTAAACAAATCTACTTCCAACTAAAGACATAAAGTAAGTGATTCTACTTGCCCCTACACTCCTCTCTTTCCTATTTCCTAGGTAACGCATTCACTTTTCTAGATGGTCATTGGTGTTTTACTGTCACAATTGTCTTTGTTGCTCACCCTGGACCCCTTAACAGCCTCATTCAGAAGATGCTTCATCTAATACTGCCTCCTAAAAGAACTGACCAGAGCCACAGCCTCTGAATTCTTATGGCCACATCACTGCTATTTCTGCATTCTGGTCAATGTGGTTTCTCTCTCTGGCACGGAAGTCCTTGAGGTTAGGGGAGAGTTTCTCCTTGCCCTAGTCAGGGTTCTTTTATTTAAGCATAAAAGAAATGTATTTCCAATACATTTATGAAGTAGCTATCAAGTAGCTCTAGAAACTAGGTAATGGTGGAGAATCAGAATCATAAAATAAACTGGAATCAATGAAGTTTGGGCAGCACAAAGCTCATCCAAGTTCCCACCATGGAACAGTCTGGTGAGGATGCCGTTCCCAGACCTTCTCCACCACTTGACCAACTCTACCATTATCCAGCATCTGCATACGCCTTTCTTCCCATTCATATACTTCCAAAAGAAAACAAGCTCATACCTAACCCAATGCAACTATCCCTCAGAAGGTAGAAGACACCCCTAAAGGGTGATACCCCAAAGCCTTATCAGTTCCTTAATCTACCTCTAAATCCAGGATCTCTGGGGCCTGGCTCTTTAGCTGTGGTTTCTGCAACAAATAAACTAAATTTTGTTTCACCTTCCTAATAATTCTGTATAAAATAGAGGGAAAGAAGAGAAAAGAAAAGGGAAGTTAGTTGCACTATACACATGACCCAGCAAGGAAGGAAATATGGATAGAAGTTACATTCCTTGTTTCCATAGCTGAAAGGCCATGGCTAGTACTTTTCACTTTCATTCTACCATTCTACCCATTCAATGACCCCTTTGCCTTCAGCCAAAATCTTGGGTTTTTTTGTCTAGTGGGATAAGGCAAAACTTCATTTCTGAGGAATCAGAGTATGTGGTGGTCCTGCTTTTGAAGAGCTGTGGAGGTCTTTCGTGAACTTTTAAACCACTGGTTGTAGTAATATAAAGAGGTTTTATGGGGAATCCCTCTGTACTTTCTTTACTCCTCCCTGACCCCTTCTCTTTGATAGGATTAATCACTACAACCAAGATTGATACTCCATGTATTTGCCTGTAGTATGATGATACCCAGATGGCCAAACAGCAGCCTCAGCTTCCAATTCAATGGCACCGTTGCTACATCCCTGAGTAGAAGCATTTCTCCTTTGGGTACTAAAACCTCCAGACCAGATTTTCTCAGAGGCACAAGAATAGGAAGCAAAATGGGATTCTTCTGGAGGAGTATCTCAGGGGACAAAACTAGGTAGAGGTTGGGCTACTTGCACATGATAAATCCACTTCAGCATTTTCAGTCACCTTAGCACTTGCAGCTGTAGAAGATGAGAGGTTTAGCACAGTGTATTAGGTTTTTATGCTGTGGTACAAAGTATCACAAATTTTATGGCTTAAAACAACACTCACTTAATTATGAGAGATTTAAGGACAGTGGAATAGGGCCAAAGTTGGTTGAGATTGAAACCCAGACATTTTTTCTATCTTGATATCTTGATAGGTAGAATTCTATTTTTTTTTTTTTTTACCACAATCAATATTTATTCATTTCTTACCAGGTGCCACGTGCTGCGCACAGGCCCATTCCTTTTTTTTTTTTTTTTTAAATCAAACAATATATTACACAATATATTTGGTTCATAGTAACGCATTCATACAATATTTGTCCTTTTGTGTCTGGCTTGCTTCACTCAACATAATGTCCTCCAGTTTCATCCACGTTGCCATATGCTTTATGACTTCATTTCTTCTTACAGCTGCATAATATTCCATCGTGTGAATAGATCACAGTTTGTTTATCCATTCATCTGTTGATGGACACCTGGGTTGTTTCCAACTTTTGGCAATGGTGAATAATGTGGCTATGAACATCGGTGTGCAGATGTCTGTTCGTGTCACTGCTCTCAGTTCTTCTGGGTATATACCCAGTAGTGGTATTGCAGGATCACATGGCAAGTCTATGTTCAACTTCTTTAGGAATTGCCAAACAGCCCTCCATAGTGGTTGTACCATCCTGCATTCCTATGATAGGTAGAATTCTAAGATGGCCCCCAAGATAGCCTGCCCTAATCCCCAGAAGGGTGAATATGAAGGATTTTTACATTTAATGCCTTGAAAAAAACCACCTACCTGTTAGCTCATGGTTTTGTACGACCAAAGTCCAGGATGGCAAGGAAAAGTTCTCTGCTCAGGGTGTCACCAGGCTAGGTTCCCATCTGGAGGCTCTGGGGGAAAGTCTACTGCCATGTTCATTCTTGGTTTGGGCCATAATTCTGTTTCTTACAGTCGTGGGACTGGCACCCCCATTTCCTTAGTGGCTCTCAGCTCCCAGAATAGGGGTTCTTTACCTTTTTTGTTCCACGGACCCCTTTGCCAGTCAGGTGAAAACCATGGACCCCTTACTAAGTCCACACAATACTGTGTATTATTTAATAAATATATCACACCCACACCAACACATCCCCACAAGAATAATGGTTTTTTGAATTTTCAAGTCAAGCTTGTGGACCCCTGGTTAAGAACCCCTGTCCTAGAGGTTTCCTGAATTCCTTGACTCATGGCTCCTGCACATTAAATCAGTCTTGTGCTTTGAATCTGACTTTCTCTTCTGCCTCAGCTGGAGAAAGCTCTGCTTTTATTTATTTATTTTTTATTTTTTTATTTTTTATTTTACTGGGAGGTCCCAGGAATCGAACCCAGGTCCCTCCATACGGGAGATGGACACCCAACCATTTGAGCCATATCCATCCCCCAAAGCTCTGCTTTTAAAGGGCTCATGTGATTAGGTTAAAGCCACCAAGATCATCTTTTTCTTAAAGTCAGCTGTGTCATATCACATAATCTAATCACAAGAACAAAAATCCATCCTATTTCCAATCCTTCAGATTACAGAAGGAAATCTTGGGGACCATCTTAGAATTCTACTTATCACCATAGTCAGAAATAGTTTCTGGCTTTCAGTCTCAACCAAGTCTGGAACCCCCTCCACAGTCCTTGAATCTCCCAGGCTCTTAGTCCTTCAAAGCCCCTCTCCATTGAAGGGCAGCAGAAGCCAGGGGACCACAGGTGCAAATTAATTACCTGTTTACTGTTGGCACACATGGCTGCCAGGTTCCCACTCAGGTCTGGTGTTGCCTTCAATCAGACTAAGACTAGATAGAGTCTCAGTGACTGCTGAGTAGATGAACCTGTGTCTAAGTCACCTCTGTTCTCTACTGCTACAACCACAATCCCAGTCTGGTCTTCCCTCTCCTTCTAGGAGTTCCATCTTCTAGTCCTCTGTGAGGATCACTCTGCCCTGTCATTTCCCAGTTACCTATGTGGGGGCAGGGAATTGGTCCCCATCTTCCAGGCAGCCCTCGCATATTTGCTAGATACTGAACAACAAAAGGCTGGAGACCACAGCATTGCCCAGCTGCCTCACATAACCAAACCTCTTCTCATCCCCCCTTACTTGTTCCATCTGCCCCACTCCAGTCAGGCTCCTTTCTCTTCCTCACATCCAACTACCAGTGTGGTTTCCTGATTGTAAAATGCCCTTCTGCCAGGTATGCTGGTAAAAGTTCAGCCTCTGAGGAGTGGGTGGGAGTGGGGAGCTGATTTGCAGTGTTTGCCAATTTCTGTGGTGTAAATATGGCCACCTGACTGATTTCAAACCACCACCAAGTTGCCAATGCCTTTCAAAATTCTTAAAATTTTACAATGGGAAGGCTCTCCTCAGCCTTTGCAAGCAGGTTCCAGCACACCACTGCTTATGTAATGGAGATGATTCACATTCAATGTGGTAGTGTTCCTGTCCCCTTCCCCTGATTAATGATCCAGCTTACAACTGAGGACATTCTACAAGGGAAGAAACTTAGAAATTTCTACCTTTGAGTTTTGCTTAGGCCAGTCTTCCCTTTCTCTGTCAATCCACATAGGCACCATCTTCCCAACCTAGCTTGATACTCACCTTCTCTGAGAAGCCTTCCATGATTATCCAGACCTCTCAAAGAACATCTTTCCTCTAATGTTTATGAATTCATTCCTTACCTAGCCACTTTGCAGGACTTTGTATTTTACACAAGAACTGTAATTCTGTTTGCTCTCTGTTTTCCCAGCTTGATAGTAAACTCCTTAAGGGCAAGAACCTTATCTCTACACACAATTGGTTCTTGAACATTTGATTGCTCACTTATTTATTATGCCCCGGCCTACTTTGTCTTGCCCTAATCTTCTCTAGGCCCTGCATATTTGGATTGTTACTATGGTTTAATTTTATGTTTTTATATGCTCTTTTATATGCCATGAAAACTCAGCTATTTTTTGTAATCATATAACATTTCTTTGCACACTAAGGAAATCTTTCAATATATTCATAATTTATGTTCTTGGCAATTAAAGTGATAAGATGTGCTGATTCACAGACTTACCTATATTATTGACTGCCCTGCTACCTGAGGCAAGTTTTTCAGGCTTCAGTACTCAAGTATAAAACAAGGGTAATGAGAAAGTTTTCAGAGTGTCCTAAAGACTCTGTCAGCCAAAAGAAGGTAAAGTAAGTAAACTCTAATATAAAATTACTCTACAAATATGATGTATTTGTCAGGCATAATAATTTTATAGAAAATAAAACATTTTGCATTGTAGAAATCATTTTTAAAGCCCAAAGATTTCTTGGAACATCTACAAAATTTCGGATTTCACAACCAGTTTTGCAAGAACCTTGTCCAATCTTTTCGTATATTCCCAAATCAATCAGCTGTAAGAACCAAAAACAGCATTAAGTAAAGTGAGATACTATAAACACAGATTAGTATCATTTATCCAAGCCATTGTGGGGGTTTCTTTAGGTGAACAAGCAAAGCCTATAATAGAATGGCAGAGAACAAAAAGGAAAGAGAAATAAAGATCCCCAAAATAAGGAGATCTTTTAAGACCAACGTCTGTTTATTAATAGAAACAAATGTTTTGAAACCCGGGTGATATGAAGGGAACTGGTTTCACAGAAAAACATTCCTTTGTGCAAGAGTCTTCTGCAGTTGACATGGGTGAGAAAAGGAAGGGATGCAGGTTCATCGCATTAGTGCTACAGAACCAGGTCAATGATATAACTAGTTAAAGCAGTCTGATGTAGGTCTGCCCTAGGAAGAACAAAGATTCTACCTCTTTTTTTCATTTGCATTTTATTACAAGCTCTTTTCACATTTATTGGTCACTTGAGAAGATTCACCCTCGTGTGTGTATGTTTGTGTGCATGCGCACATATGTGTGTATTTCTCTGTAATCAGAAGCAATGTGTTGGGCCAAGCAATGCCAAAGCTTGGAAGGGAGAGATGGGTGAAGGTATGATGAATGTTTTAACCCCATTTGGGGTTTGTGATTTCACTCAAGAACAAATAACTTAGTTTCAACCACAAAGGATGCTGTCCTGGAAACTTCCTAGGAGTCCAGAGCAGCTTCAGAAGTGATCAGTGAGCAATGTCTGTAACCCTCGGTCATCCACTCCTAGACATCCAGTTCTACCTCCTCTTCTGCCACCTCCACATTGCTCCAGACCATGCCAGTGGCTTTCAGGTGAGCTGGGATGTAGCTTAGTGTCCCGATGGGGTTTCTTAGGAGGATGGACTAAACCAGTATGCAGAAGTGCCAGTCCCCACCCCACCCCCGCCACATACCAAGTGCTAAAGTTTTGTTTTGTTTTACCAATATCTGGTATACACTCAATAAATATCTTCTTCTTTTTTAAAAAAAGATTTATTTATTTTTCCCCACCCCCCCCCCCCTCGTTGTATTGGGGTTACTGTCTGCTTTCTGTGTGTTCTTCTGTGTCTGCTTGTCTTCTCTTTAGGCAGCACCAGGAACCCATCCTGGGCCCTTCCAGAGTGGAGAGAGGCTGCTCAATCTCTTGCACCACCTCAGCTCCCTGATCTGCTGTATCTCTTATTGTCTTTCCTCTGTGCCTCTTTTTGTTGTGTCATCTTGCTGTACCAGCTCTCCACGTGGGCCAGCTCTCCGCACGTGCCAGCTTGCTTTTTCACCAGGAGGCCCCAGGAATCGAACCCTGGACCTCCCATATGGTAAACGGGAGCCCAATTGCTTGAGCTACATCTGCTTCCCTCAATAAATATCTTCTTAACTTAAATTTTGATTATCCCACCAGTTCAGAATGGTCTTTATAATCCAGAATTAAGAACATCCACATTATTCACTACTCAATAAATATTTGAGCTTGGCAGTGGGCAGACAGTGACAGAGTGACAGTTGGATATGGACGTGGATACAGAGACAGAGCCATCTTAGACTTTATATTTGACATAGCAAAGGGCAGGATGTACTCCATACTGAAGATAGGCTTATTTTCTAATTAATGTAAAAACTAAAACATGTTTCACTTGAGGGGTTCAAATTATAAACTTACTCCACTTCACAGCATACCACATCCTTTCTAACTTTTATTATAATTTCAGTCCTTTCTCCTTCCGTTCCTTCATTGCCCAAAATCCATCCTGCCTCTGTCTTAGCAGTCTTGGTTTTAAAAGTAGTAAAATACAGTTTTTTCCCTGAAAAAAGAAAGTTTTTTAAAATTTAAATTTAGGAAAGATAGGAAAATGAAAATACTGAAAAGGAAAACCCTTAGTTCTTATACATGCTTCCATATGGTTGAACCTTGAAAACATAAGTGAAATAAGCTAGACATAAAGGACCAATATTGTATGAGTTCACTTATGAAATATCTAGAACAGGCAAATACATAGAGACAGAAAGCAGATTAGAGGTTAGCAGGGACTGCGTGAGGGAGGAATGGAGATTATGGTTGCATGGGTGCAGAGTTTCTGTTTGGGGTCAAGCAAAATTTTGGAAAAAGATGGTGGTGATGATTGCATAACATTGTGAATGTAATTAATGCCACAGAATTATACACTTTAAAATTATTCAAATGGAAAATTTGATATATATATATATTTCATAGGGCTTACATTCTAATCTCTGCCTATAAATCTTAGAGAAAGACCAAAAAAAACACAATAAGTATATAAACAAACACACTGTTTTCAGGGGTGTCATAAAGGAAATCAGCAGATATACGTGATAAAGAAAAATGCAGTGTTATGCCAGTAAAGCAGCTCGCACAAGCTGATTGTTACATTTTCAGGAATGTTGCCAGCCGATTGACTTCACTTTAGTAGCCTGAAATCTGCTGTAGTGGTAGTATTTACACCACTGCGATAAACACTAACAATCAGGGATCCCCCTGCTCCCACAGAGAGCCAATTGTTAAACATTTACTAGCACACCACAAAAGAGTAGAGGAGTCAGGCTAATTTTTATGTCGGGTGGTGAAGGATGGCCTGTCAGAGGAGATAACGTTTAAAGTGAGACCCGAAGTTTAAAAAGAGCCAAGTAAAAACTGTTCTGGGCAAAAGGATCAATAAGTGCCAAGCATGAAGACAGGTGAGATCCTAGGGGTCCTCTAGGAATGTCAGCAGGTGAGGGAGGATGGAGAGCCGTGAGTGAGGGGGACAGGAGCCGAGGTGAGGTGGAAGAGGAGGAATGGATCAGATAACACATGACCCTGCGGGTCAAGGCAAAGAGTTTGGGTTTTATTTTATTTTATTTTTCTATTTTATAGAATATTATTGGAATTAATGCAATGGAAATGGTTTTCTTTGTATTGGAGTTGCTTACATACATATTGAAATAAAGGAAACATATAGCATAATGAACCATATCCTAATATAACAGAAAATCATAACATGACAATATAAAATGACATATGTATGGTCTTCAAAATAACATTTTGTTGTGTAAATTGGTAGCTCCTTGATACAAATGTGGAAATTTAGTTACTTTCTAAAGTTATGAATGTATGCTTACATCTTTTTAGAAACAGGATTTTAGAGTCTTTAGAAATAGAACTAAATTTGATAGATACAAGATCTGGGCTAAACAACCCATTTAAAAAATAGGTTTTATTTTAAGAGAAGTGGGAAGTGGAAAGGTACTGAAGGGTTTTAAGCAGGAGCGTGTATGTGTGAGACACAATTTGATTTATATGTTAAAAGGATCGCTCTGGCTACTGTATGGAGAAAGGATTTTAAGGTGGTGGAGGCAAGAGTGGAAGGCAGGACAGACTGGAGTCCACTGCAGTGTTCCAGGTGTGAGGCGATGTCACACGGACAGCATTGAGGGACGGTGCCGAAGATGGAAAGGAGTAGCCTGATTTGAGATACATTGTGGAGGAAGAACTGGCAAAGAGCCTTTCGCTGTGACTTGCAATCATTACGAGTGTTTTTCAAAGAGGAGAAATGTTACACATGAGAACAAAGGACTATCTTTTGTGGCATGAATGTGAGTCTTTCCAAACAATCGTGAGGAAGTGAAGCTAAGTCAGGAACTGTAGTAACTGACAGTTCTTTATCCCATCACACAGCCTGTTCTGTTTGATTAGCTGCATTGGGGGAAGCCGCTTGTAGTGATTTCTTTTCTTCCTACGTGGTTCCAGCTTGGTTCCTTTGATGCACTCCCGAAGATCTCTGACCCAGAAGAAGGAACTGGCTTGAGAACAAAGTTCCTTTCTAGTACTCTGCTGAACTTCTGCCTATTTAGCTCCAAATTGACTTAAAATCTACTTCCCTTTATGCACCATTTTTCTGAGAGAAGCTCGCTCTTTTTTTTTAATTTAAACACTCAAATTGGGTGCCCAAAATCCCAATACTGAAGAAAATTTATTGTGAAAATGATGTGAGTTCCTTGGTTTAATAAGCAAAGTTATTTGGTGATTTAACTGCTGTGGTCCTTGGCAACCACACTGAGGAAGATGGGTCTAATATTGCCATTTGACACATTTTTAAAATACTCGCCTCACCAGAAGAATAATATGTGGAGGAAGGTCTGGAGTTTGTTGTCTTTGTTGTTGGTTCATTTATTTGTTTCGAGTGAGGAGGGTTTAGGCAGGATATTTTTGGGAATATTTTTAGTGGCCTTTTTTTTTTTTTTTTTTTAATACGTCTTTTCTTTCAGGAAGAATAGGGACTTTTCTAATTGTTAAGTTAATGTGTTCTTAACTACTATTGGATAGGAAAAATAGCAGTATTCCAGGCTGGCTTGTTTTTTTTTTTTTTTTTTAGGTTTTAAAAATGAAGGTTTCTTATAATTTCAATATAATATGTTAAAATATCAAAATAAATGATAGCCATAAATGTGTGCCAACTAAATAGTAGGAAATAACTAGGGCTTATAGTAATAGAATATATCTCATCTATATTATTTGGCCCATAATCATGTATCTGTTTAGCATTGCTATGTTCTAAATCATCAGACAGATTAAACAGTACTATAAAATATAAGGGGGAAGCGGCTGTGGCTCAATCAGTGGGGCTCCTGTTTACCATATGGGAGGCCCCGGGTTCGGTTCCCGGGGCCTCCTGGTGAGGGCAAGCCTGCCCGCGCGGCATGGTTGGCTGACCCAGCGAGCACAAGCAGCAAGGGGGGGGATAAATGAATAAATAAATAAAATCTTTAAAAAAAAAAAAATATATATATATATATATATATATATATATATATAAGGAACAATGTCCAAGTTCAATCCTCTGAGAACTCTGAAGATCATAATTTTAGGAAGAATGGATTCACAGTCAAGGAGCAGCAAACCTAAAAACTGTGTTGACTGAAGGATTGGGGCTCATGCTAGAGACATGCCTTCATATGAATGACTGTGTTTGAGAGCAAGTGTTTTGTAAATGCATTCAAACTCTATTTTAACTTCCTCTGAAATCCAAAAGGATAATGTTTTTACCAAAAATATTTACAAGGAAGTGAGAAACTTAAGGAATCCCCAAAGAAAACCAATTTCCAAATATCCTTAAAGCTCCTATTATTCGGTAAACAAAGACTATACAGAGATTCTGGTCCCTCTGCCATTCTCAGTGAAAACCACCAGCCAGCTGAGGAAATGACTTTGGATCTCTGTGTATGAATAGAAGGGCACCAAGAGGAATTCTATCTTCTTAAGGTCTTCATATGTAATATAAATTTCTGAATCCTATGCCAGATAAACCAAGGATTTAATCATAACTTATGGGGGGGATGTGTTTCTTCCTATCAAACACAACAGATGACCCTTCAGCCATAGGCAATATTTACCCATACAGACATTTGTGATGAAGTCATTCTCTAAAATAATAGATTATTTTCTTTCTTGCTTGAGCCTTTGTCTTTCTTTCTTTCCTTTCTTACTTTTTTTCCTTCTGTGCTGATTTGAATCTTTTGTGCACTCCAGAAAATTATGCTCTTAAGCTAAGCCACTCCTGTGCATACAAACCTACCATATAGGGGGCCTTTTGATTAGATTCAGTTAAGGGACCTTTTGGTTAGATCACTTTTGATTTGAACGCTTCAGTTAAGGTCCTTTGATTAGATGCCAGGACCCAGGATGGATCTTAATCCTTTACTGGAGACCTATATAACAGAGGAAAGGGAAGCAGAAAAGCTGCCATTTTACCCAGCCACGTGAGAGAGGATTCCAGGAGTACCTGCAGCCTCAGATAGACAGAGAAACTCTGAGAAGCTGAGAGAGAGGCCAGAGGCTGAAATCATCAGAGCAGCTGAAACTGAAGCCATGAGACCTGGAGGAGAGGGGAGAAACAAGCCATATGCCTGATCATGCATAGCTGAGCTCCTGGAGAAAGTGAGCCTGGAGGAGAAGGCAGAGACGGACTGCCATTTTACCATGATACATGGCAGGAGCCCAGGATCGCCAGTAGCCAAGCTTTGGTGAGACAGAATCTCTGGTGATGCTTTGATTTGGATATTTTCACAGCCTCAGAACTATAAGCTTTTTTTTTTTTTTTTTTTAAAGATTTTATTTATTTATTCATTTATGCCCCCCTTGCTGCTTGTGCTCGCCGGGTCAGCCAACCACGCCATGCGGGCGGGCCTGCCTTCACCAGGAGGCCCCGGGAACCGAATCCGGGGCCTCCCATATGGCAAACGGGAGCCCCACTGACTGAGCCACAGCCGCTTCCCAGAACTATAAGCTTTTAACCTAATAAATCCCTATTGTGAAAATCAACCCATTTCTGGTATTTTTGCATTGGCAGCCTTTGGCAAACTATAGCACCTTCCTTCTATCCTTTTTTCCTTCTTACTTCCATGGATGTTTGCTGAGCACTTATTCTCTGAACTATGCTAGGAGCTGAAGATACAGATATATGAATGAAGCAGTCCTTGTCCTTTAGGAGCTCTTCCCACAGACAAACAAATAATGGGAGCACAGTGGGGGTAAACATCTACCGAACTTAGGGATCTAGCAATAGAAGAGCGTAATCAAGGAAGGAAAGGTGAGATTTGAGTTGAATCTTAAAAGCTAAATAGAAAATTGTTGGTAAGACAAAAGAAGTCAGTCCAGGCAAAGGCTAAAATATGTTCTATTTTTTTCTGGTATAATTATAAATAGGAATCACATATATTTTTTTTACTTTATTTTGTACATTTAATAATTTAAAATATAAACAATTAAAAACTAAAAAATAAACACAGATGAATAAATATGTACATTTCTCAATTAAATGTACTGGATACATATAAAAATTTTTTTGAATCAAACAATATGTTACACAATATATTTGGTTCATAGTAACACATTCATACAGTATTTGTTCTTTTGTGTCTGGCTTGCTTTGCTCAACATAATGTCTTCCAGGTTCATTCATGTTGTCATATGCTTTACGACTTCATTTCTTCTTTCAGCTGCATAATATTCCATCATGTGACTAGATCACAGTTTGTTTATCCATTCGTCTGTTGATGGACACCTGGGTTTTTTCTAGCTTTTGGCAATGGTGAATAATGTTGCTATGAACATCGGTGTGCAGATGTCTGTATGTGTCACTGCTCTCAGTTCTTCTGGGTATCTATCCAGTAGTGGTATTGCAGGGTCACATGGCAAGTCTATATTCAACTTCTTTAGGAACTGCCAAACAGTCCTCCACAGTGGCTGTACCATTCTGCATTCCCACCAACAGTGAATAAGTGTTCCTATCTCTCCATAGCCTCTCAAACACTTGTAGTTCTCTGTCTTTTTAATACTGGCCATTCTGATAGGTGTGAAATGATATGTCATTGTAGTTTTGATTTGCATTTCCCTAATCATGAATGATGTTGAGCATTTTTTCATGTGTGGTTTTTTTTTTGTTTTTTGTTTTTTTTGCCGTTTGTATTTCTTCTTTGGAGAAATGTCTATTCAAGTCGTTTGCTCATTTTTTAATTGGGTCGTTTGTCTTTTTATTGTTGAGTTGTAACATCTCTTTATAGATCCTGGATATTAAACCCTTATCAGATATGTGATTTCCAAATATTTTTTCCCATTGAGTTGGCTGCCTTTTCACCCTTTTGACAAAGTCCTGTGAGGTGCAAAAGTGTTTAATTTTGAGGAGGTCCCATTTATCTATTTTTTTCTTTTGTTGCATGTGCTTTGGGTTTAAGGTCCAAGAAACCACCGCCTCCCACAAGGTCTTGAAGTTGTTTCCCTACATTTTCTTCTAGTAGAAATGTATGGTCCTGGCTTTTATATTTAGATCTTTGATCCATTTTGAGTTGATTCTTGTATAGGGGGTGAGATAGGGGTCCTCTTTTATTCTTTTGGTTATAATTTTTATTTATTTTTATTTTTATTTATTTATTTTTATTTTACTGGGAGGTCCGGGGGATCGAACCCAGGTCCCTCCATATGGCAGACAGACGCCCAACCATTTGAGCCACATCCGTCCTCCTTCTTTTGGTTATAGATATCCAATTCTCCCAACACCATTTGTTAAAGAGACTGTTTTTTCCTGTTAGCATGGACTTGGTAGGTTTGTCAAAACCCAATTGACTGTATAGGTGAGGGTTTATTTCTGGGTTCTTAATTCTATTCCACTGATCGATATGTCTATCTTTATGCCAGTACCATGCTGTTTTGACCACTGTAGCTTTGTAATATGTTTCAAGGTCAGGCAGAGAAATTCCTCCCACGTCGCTTTTCTTTTTTAGAATGCTTTTGGCTATTCGGGTGCACTTATGCTTCCAAATGAATTTGGTAATTGCCTTCTCTAATTCTGTAAAGTAAGCTGTTGGGATTTTGATTGGTATTGCATTGAAACTATAAATCAGTTTGGGTAAGATTGACATTGTCACGATATTTATTCTTCCAATTCAAGAACATATTTTCTTAATATGGCTTGTAATTTTTTTCTGGTGTTTTGGCATCTGGTTAGGATGTAGTTTACTCAGATGCTTAATCTCTTTCTCCTTTATTGGGATTTAGTGGCAGGAGGCTGTGAGTTACTACAGCTCTTTGATTTTTGGCTTGACCTTGATTGTTAGGATTGTCCTGCTGGTTGCTCAAAACTGGGCACTGGACCCAGTAATTGGTTGTAGAGTCACTTCCTAGGGCCTTGGGCAGGGAGGTTATAGAGGCCAGAAAGAGCCCCTCCTACTTATTTTTAATTTTCTTGTGTGCACTTCCTTCGTCTGCGAGGAGATGGCACTCTTTGGAAGCTCACAATTCAGTGCCTGGTTGGAGTGTATTTGTTGCAACACAGGCCAGATCAATGTGATAGAGCTTCCTGTCTGGAGGCTAGGAGCCTTGTAATTCAAATTTCCTCTGAGACAGTTCACCAGCCTTCTCTGGCAGCCTCCTTCCTTTCCCTGGCTAGGAAATATTTCCACTCCCCTCTTAGTCCTCAAAAATCAGTCCCTGTTAGTAGAGAAGGAGGTTGGGAGGGTTGGAAACATCAGGTACAATAATCGTAGTGTCCATAAAATAAAAACAAGCCAGAATTTCTCGCAGATATTTCTAAAGTGGATCATAGAGGAATCTGTTGTTTTTTGCCATCCAGTATCCACCTACTCATATTCTGATAACTAAGTACAATACTTTTCTGGGGGTATCCACTACCTCAGTCACAATCCATTATATGGATTTGGCTTCACCCCCATACCAGGGGTTGGGAATGTAGCTCAGTCAGGACTATTCAATGCATTGAATTCCCTGGCTACAGGGATTGGTTCAGAGATAAACACATGACTCAGTCAGAGACAACCAGACTGCTTGGACTTCTAAGAAAAGGTTCTGAACTTGCTCATGAGAGGGCATGAGTCTTGGAGCTACTGCTTCTATTACGGGACCTCAAGGGCAGAGCTAAACTGAGAATGGGGTCAAGATAAAGAAAGCAGAGCTGAGAGATGGCATGAAAACAGCCAGATCCTGCTGACATCAAGCAGGTCTTGAAGAACACCCAGACTTTCAATTCTGTGGGCCAATAATTTCCAATTTTGTGTTAGCCAGTTGGTGTTGGATTTTTTTTTTTTTTTTCCTTTGCTCATAAAATGACACTGTGTGGTGGAGCAGAAAACACATGATAAATTCATTACAGTAAACATAAAAGCAAGTTTGGAAAAAACTTTCTTGTACCATTCCTCAAAAGGAGGTCCATTACAAAATGCCATAGCACAGTAAAGGCAATACAAAAGGAAGTCAAAACAATGTCATCCCAAATGTCGATGCTGGTTTGAGCCAAAAATAAAGGTAGAATGTCTAGAGAATATGGGTACATTTCATATTCTTCAGAAAATTGTTAATGAGTCCTGTGTCTTGATACAACACTTTATAACATTTAGAGAGAGTTTTTTTCTGATGAGAATCTGAAGCATAGCTATTCCCTGTTACCAATTAAGAGAATGTACGCTTTGACAATCAGTGGATATCCTCTCATAAAAGTTAGGCAAGATGGATCTCTGGAGCCAGTCTTCCAAATTTCAGATTTCTTTTCTATCACTTAATAGAGGTTAAGAAGCCTTGGACAGGGAAGCAGATGTGGCTCAAGTGATTGGGCTCACATCTACTCTAAAGGAGGCCCAGGGTTCAATTCCTGGGGTCTCCTGGTAAAAAGCAAGCTGGCCTAAGCGGAGAGCTGGCCCAAATGGAGAGCTGGTCCTCATGGAGTGCTGGCCTTTGTGGAGAGCTGGCGCAGCAAGATGGCACAACAAAAAGAGAGACAAGAGACGCTGTAAATCAGGGAGCTGAGGCGGTGCAAGAGATTGAGCAGCCTCTCTTCACTCCAGAAGGTCCCAGGACCGGTTCCCGGTGCAGCCTAAAGAGAAGACAAGCAGACACAGAAGAACACACAGAGAGCAGACAGCGAGTGCAAAACAATAGGTGGGGTAGGGGGAGAGAAATAAATAAATCAATAAATAAATCTTTATTTAAAAAAAAAAAAAAGCCTTAGACAAGTAAGTTAATATTTCTGGTTCTCGGTTTCCTCACTTGAAAAATGGCAATTGTAATTGTACCTACCACAGGGTTATTGTGAGTATAGAATGAGTTAATGCATGTAAAGTGATCAGAATCATGCCTAGCACATAGTAAGCACTCAATAAATTTTTAGTAACCTTTTAAATTACATTATCTCATCCCCAATAAGATTTTACTCAAACAGTTCTAAGTGCACTCTAATACACAGAAAGCTTGATGGTGTTGTCCCCAAAGTTCTGTCATAGATCATTCAGATGGGAAGATTCTCAAAACCAATTGCAGTCATTTAGAGAAAAATTCCATATATGGATTTGCAGATTACCTGCAAAATGGACCCCTGGGTAACTCAATGATTTAACCAGAGCTGTAGAATTGTTGGCAGATGTCTGTCATCAAAGATATTTTTGGTTTAGGATGCAATCTCGTATCATCTTTCTGTCAGTAATTACATAACTGAATCAATTGTTGAGTCCTCAGTGACTACGTGGCTTTCATCAGCAAAGTCATGTGACCTTGAATAAATTGCTTAATCTCTCTGCACCTCAGTTTCCTGCAGAAGCACTATTGTGGAGATTAAATGTAAGGTGTTCAGCACAGTGCCAAACATAAAATAAAATTCATTAGAGCTCAGTGTATTCTTTAGGAATGGGGTTTTCCTGTGCCCAGCAGAAAATACAGGGAAGAGTGACTGAAATATCTAGGGTTTATTTTTCTCTCTCCCACCAGGAAATCTGAAGGTAGGGGCTTAAAAAGGCAGATGCAAGGTCTCTGTGACTCTCTGAGCCTTTCCCTCATGTCTGATCACAAGGTGGCTGCTGCAGCTATTACATCTGTGTTTCAAGGTTTGGGCAGGAAAGTCAAACTCTGGGGTCTGTTGGTTTTTTTTTTTTTTAATGGGGGAGAATGGACATAGCAGTCTTTACTACAGTTAGTTATCATGCATATAGCAGTATATCACACTAGATCTTCATAATAACATGGTGGTAGGCACGGAAGGTATTATTTTCATTTTGCAGATGTGGAAACTGAGGCTAGAGAGATGAAGACGTTTGCCCAAAGCCATCCAGTTAGTAGGTGGTAGAAACAGGCTTCTAACTCAGGTTAACCTTTCTTCTGGCTCTTAGCCCCTAACTCTCTCCAACACACTGAACTACAACAAGAAACAATTCTTTTCATAGGAAGGGGTTTTAAGACAACACATAAAGGGGTTAATGAAAGGCAATATCATCAAATATAAATTAATATGCTGTAACACAAAATACCCTAAGCATCTGTGTCTAGGTGAAGAGGAAAGAATGGGGAGAGTTTAAAGCTTAAGTTGGGGAAGTAAATGAGAATCATGTATGAAAATCATATATGGAAATCATCTATGAAAATTAGATATAAAAAGCATATGAAAATCTAATGTGCAAAGAAAAGAGTTGCTCTTATAAATTGGAACTTTGTATTTCCTTCAAAATGTAGTGTGGTGAATTATAATGAATGCGTGTGCATACATTTGAGTGTGCGCAAGGGCATAATTGATAATAGATACCATCATGTTAATAAAATCCAGTTTAATTTTTCTAGGTTAGTAAAGCTCTGAGCCCACATAGTTCTATTTTACACAAGATATTCTATATTAAAGTAGGTTCATTTTTCATATGGTATATTATATATTTATTACATTTCACATGATTTAAGCAATTTTTAATATTTAAAGACATTTTATATCAGAATGATCCTTAATAACAATACTCACTTTTATATATTTAAAAATAGAAAAAAAAAAAAAGGACCAGCATAATTAGCAATTATCAAAAAAATTCACCTTTGTAGAAATTAAAGTTTGATAAAAGCATTTCTTCAATGACAAAAACAATTAGCCTGGTAGAAATAATGTGGACTTTGAAATCAAAGAGAGCTGCCTGGATCAAAACCATAGTTCCACTCTTTGTTTCTTATGTGTTTCTCAAACTCTCTGGGTCTCATCTATAAGATGTGATAATAACACTTACCTCACAGGGTTGTTGTGCAAATTAAATCTGACAATGTATATAAAATGCTTAGCACTGTGCCTAATATATAGAAAACATCCAATATGATATTAGTTAATTTCCCTTTTCTTTATCTTAATGAATGCATTTTAGTTTATCTTACCTTGATGGAATTGAGAAAATCTCTAATACTGACATTATAATTATTTTTAACATTAAAAAATTTTATTAAAGTCAAAAGCCCAACAGGTGCACATTCTCAAATAATCATAGAATGCTAGGCATAGAAATAATTTCATGGTTACAGATAATAAAATTCAGGTGCAACATGACTCCTCCAATTTTCAAAATATATTTATTTTAATGCTACAAAAAGGTTTTGAATTTAAAGGTCACCGTCCATATTCATAAGGTAAGAAAGCTAGATGTTCATTCACATTATGGATCTGTAACAAACATGCCTGCCTGGGCTGGCTACATCACAGCCCTGGTGCCTGAATCCCATAGACTGCCCTTCTGACCTCAGAGTGGAACGTCATGGGGGACTTTCCCAATTGGTGTGTGTAAATCCTTTGGCCAATTTCTATAGCTTTATACAATGGGAGCCACATCTCTAAGGATTGCCTTTCATTTCAGTGGTAACCTTCAGATCTTTAAGTTTCCCAAATTACAGAAACATTTAGCTCAAATATGAGAGACTAATTCCTCAACAACTATCAGCAGCCAAGTTCTTATTTTTGTAAAACAGCTTCCTGTATAAAGGATCTGGCCCCACAGGTTGGCCTCAGGCCTCTGAAAAGTTGGCAAAGTTGGCGGTGTGGCCTTTGGAATTAAGTTGACCTTGTTTTAGATTAAGATTCAATACAATTAAACAGAATTGTACTTCTGCTTTATTTTATTTTAGCTTTTTAAAGTTTCAGTCTATTTTTATATTACCATAATGCCATTTTCATACATGAGAGGATCCAAACAAGTCCATAAACTGCATTTGGTTGATAATTAAAAAAAATTTTTTTAACTTATAATAGTTTCCACTGCCTCCCCTAACCGCCCCACACACTTTTTAATAGAGTTTATTTGTTGAAGAAACCAGGTAATTTGTCTTGTAACACATCCCACATTCTGGATTGTTTGAATCATTTTGCCCTTCACATAAAGTCTACAATCCACTTGGATTTTGTAATCCAAGTTTGTGTATAATATAATGTAGAGGGCCATTTCATTTTTTTCCATATGGATATCCAGTTGGTCTTGCAGTATTTATTTGAAGCCCATCATTCCTCAGTGCTTCAAATTTGCTACTTTATATCAAGTACTAATATAAATATGCACAGAACTGTTTCTGTGCTCTGTATTCTTTTCCATTGGACCATTTGTCTATCCTTACACCAATACCACACTGTCTTAATTTCTGTAGATTTGTAATAAGTCTTATTTTATTTTATTTTTAAAGAAGCTTTAGATTACATAAATGTTACATCAAAAATTTAGGGGATTCCCATATAACCCACCCTTCTCCCCCCTCCCACACTGTCCCCATTAACAACATCTTTCATTAGTGTGGTATATTTGTTACAATTGGTGAACACATTTTGAAGCATTGCTCCTAACCATGGTCTGTAGCTTACATTATGGTTTATACTTTGCACTGTACAACCTTATAGGTTTTGACAAAATGTATAATGGCCTGTATCCATCATTGCAATGTCATGCAGAACAATTCCAATGTCCCAAAAGTGCTCCATGTTACACCCATTCTTCCCTCTCCCTCCCCTCAGAACCTCTGGTGACCACTGCCTTTATATAAATGTTACAAGTTCTTCCATTACTCAAATAACAGTAAGTCTACTTTAGTCCATAGCTGCATTCCCCCCCTTATGCTGTATTTTGGGGGTGGTGATGCCCATTATGCTTTCAATTGATCCCATGGGGTGGATGGATAAAACTGTCTTGCTTGCAGCTGTAGATACTCTTTTGTTTTTGGGATAAGCGTTATCCATCATCATCCTTTTGTTACTTGTCCTGGGCAAGTCCAATGTACTGGAGAGTAGGTATTGGCTGCAACTCTGCTGAGATTCAGGGCTCAACCAACTAGTGTATGAACAGCCAGACAGATATTTAATGGGTATAGTGCTAATTATAGGTTCAAATAAAAGGGGTATAAGAACCATGTGTAGGAAAATTATAAATGAGTCCAACTCTGATACATTGGAGGGATAGGTTATCATATATTCCAAGGTAAGGCCCACTGACAGGGTGCCAAATTCCTGGGGTTGTCTGCCCTGCCTATAGTTTCCAGAGGTGGGCTGTTAACTGTGGCAGTCAGTGAGATCCTCCTGAGACATGCATGAGTGTAACCTCTGGAATGACCTCCTGACTCACTTTGAAATGTCTTAGCCATAAAAACTCATTTGTATTTAATATTTCCCTGTCTTGGTCAAGGTCTTTTTCCAGATCATCACTGGTTGGCACTTGGTAATAATCCTTCAGTGCCTGGGAGGCTCATCCCCTGGAATCATGTCCCACACCGGGGGGAAGGCAGTGAGTTTACATGCTGAGTTTGGCTTAGGGAGAGGCAATATCTGAGCAACAAGGAGGCTTTCAGGAGATAACTCTTAGGCAATATATAATACTAGTCTAAGTTTCAATTTCACAAGAACACGGTTCATAAGTACAAGCATCAATAGCAAGGGCCTGGCATATTGGTCTATCCTCCTTCGCTAGGCACTGCCCTTGTACTCTAGGGATTCTTACCACTCTTGTAATAAGTCTTGATGTCTAGTAAGCTGGCCCAAATTGTTCTTCTTAAAGAGCATCTTAGCTAATTTTGGACTTTTGCATTTTCATGTAAATTTTAGAATGAATTTGTCTGATTACACACACACACACAAAACTGTTAGAATTTTTATTGGAAATGGCATTGAATTTAAAAAACAATTGGAAAGAATTGCCGCCTTTATGATATTGGATCTTCCACTTAATGAACATGATACATATGTACTATCACCCTCACACCTAAGCATGTGGGGCTCTTGCCCTGGGCCCCAATTTCAGGCCTTCTTTGGACTGTGCATCTTCCCTCTAGATCTAGGAGATATGCCACCCAGAGCCAGCACTCCTTCCTTCTAGACCATGCTTTAGGTACCAGAATCCTGGAATTTCCTGCCCAGATGGCCTCAAACCAACTTCTAGGAACAACACAGACAATGGTTGGAGAATCCACCAGTGTTCACCCTTTAGGCTTGACGATTGGTCAAGATCTGGTCAAGTGGTGGTCAAGGGACACAGGTACTGCAAAGCTTGGAGTTATGGACTGGTGTGTCCACATGTACACATGAGAGTCCTCCTACTGAAGCAATGCAGGATGGAGCCAGGGGTGGAAAGAGAAGTGGGGGGTCAGGGGGTAGGGTGAAGCACTAGGCTATAAGCCAAGGGCCACATTCTAGCACAGAATTCTGAAGAGTCTAAAATTGGTTTTCCAGGTAGTTATGAAGATACATTTGTCAAAGAAGGAGATTAGAATATATTTAACTATTTGTTGGTTAGATTTATAAATTTTAAATATTTAGACATTTGTATTCTTTCCCTGAGTCCCTTATAGAGTTAGGGCAGGATTTTTGCTATATCATTTTATTTTAGTCTTTTTAATTAGTCATTTTATTTCACTTGATAATGTTTTAAAGCTTTCTGCATAGAGATTTCAAGCCTCTCTCCTTAAGTTTATTTCTAGTTATTTGATATTTTAATGCCATTGTAAATAATTCCATTTTCTAACTGATGGCCATTGATACATGGAATTCAATTAATTTTAAAATATTAACTTTGGATCCAACAAATTTATTAAACTCTTCTATTAATACTAATAATTTATCTGTAGATTCTTTGAGGTTTTCTATAGATACAATCATGTAACCCTGAATAACCATAATTTTATGTCTTTCTAATCAATTCTTATACCTTTTGTTTATTTATTTATTTAGTCTTACCTCACTGGATAGGACCACAGTACAAGTTGAATAGAAAAGGCAATAGTGGGCATCCTTGCTTTGTTCCTGATCTCAAAAGGAAAACTTTCAACATTTCATCATTTTTTTTCAAGATTTATATATTTATTTCTCCCCCCCTGCCCCTCCCCCCCCTTGTTATTTTGCTGTTGCAGTCTGCTCTCTGTGTGTTCTTCTGTGTCTGCTTGTCTTCTCTTTAGGCGGCACCAGGAACCAATCCTGGGACCTTCTGGAGTGGGGAGAGGCTGCTCAATCTCTTGCATCACTTCAGCTCCCTCATATGCTGTGTCATTCATTGTCTCTCTTCTGTATCTCTTTCTGTTGCATCATCTTGCTGTGCCAGTTCTCTGCACGGGGCATCTCTCTGTGCGGGTCAGCACTCCTGCGTGGGCCAGCACTCCGCACAGGCCAGGTCTCCGTGTGGGCCAGGTCTCTGCTCGGGCCAGCTTGCCAGATGGGCCAGCTTGCTTTTCACCAAGAGGCCCTGAAATTCGAACCCCTGGAGCTCCTGTATAGTAGATGGGAGCCCAATCACTTGAGCCACATCCACTTCCCCAACATTTCATCATTAAGCATGTGGTTTGCTATCTTTTTTTGTGTGTGTGTAGATTACTTTTATCAGATTCGTGAAGCTCCCTCTTATTCTTACTATGATTTTTAAAAGTTTTTACCATGAATGGGAGCTGAATTTTATCAAATGCTTTTTATATATTGTGATGGCTTAGAGCTATGTGCCCCAAGAAAATATGTTCTTAAACTTAATCCCATTTCTGTGGGTGGCCCAATGGAATCAGGATGGGTCTTAATCATATTACTGAAGGCTTCAGAGGGAAGGCTACAAAGAGAGAGAAAACCACAGGGAGCATCCAGAAACTGAAAGTCAACAGACCCAAGAAAACAGGAGAGGCCATCATGTGCACTGCCATCTGATAGAAAAGCCAAAGACCAAGGATGGATGGCAGTCAGCCCCAGAAAGCCACAATCTTCTGGAAGAAAGCATTGCCTTAATGACACCTTGATTTTGACTTCTCCTAGCCTCAAATCTGTGAACCAATAAATTTCTGTTGTTTAAGCCAGCCCATTGCATGGCATTTGCTTTAGCAGTCAGAAAACTGGCCCACGCAGGAGTGCTGACCCGCACGGAGAGATGCCCCGTGGAGAGAACTGGCACAGCAAGATGATGCAACAGAAAGAGACACAAAAGAGAGACAATGAATGACACAGCAGATGAGGGAGCTGAAGTGGTGCAAGAGATTGAGCAACTGCATCTGTTGGGTTTACTTTACAATTGTATTATTGTACATTGGTTAATTTTCTAATGTTAAACAAAACTTTGCAATCTCAAATAAACCCAACCTGACAATGATTTGTTATCATTTTTATATATATATATATATTTTTAAACATTTTTTTAACTTTATTTTGTACATTTAATAATTGAAAATATAAACAATTAAAAACTAAAAAGTAAACACAGATGAATAAATATATACATTTCTCAATTAAATGTAATGGATACATGTAAAATTTTTTTTTTAATCAAACAATATATTACACAATATATTTGGTTCATAGTAACGCATTCACACAGTATTTGTCCTTTTGTGTCTGGCTTGCTTCACTCAACATAATGTCCTCCAGGTTCATCCATGTTGCCATATGCTTTATGACTTCATTCATTCTTACTGCTGCATAATATTCCATCATGTGAATAGACCACAGTTTGTTTATCCATTCATCTGTTGATGGACACCTGGGTTGTTTCCAACTTTTGGCAATGCTGAATAATGTGGCTATGAACATCAGTGTGCAGATGTCTGTTCGTGTCACTGCTCTCAGTTCTTCTGGGTATATATTGCAGGGTCACATGGCAAGTCTATATTCAACTTCTTTAGGAACTGCCAAACAGTCCTCCATAGTGGTTGTACCATCCTGCATTCCCACCAACAGTGAAGAAGTGTTCCTATCTCTCCACATCCTCTCCAACACTTGTAGTTCTCTGTCTTTTTAATAGTGGCCATTCTGATAGGTGTGAAATGATATCTCATTGTAGTTTTGATTTGCATTTCCCTAATCATGAGTGATGTTGAGCATTTCTTCATGTTTTTTTTTGCCATTTGTATTTCTTCTTTGGAGAAATGTCTATTCAAGTCTTTGGCCCATTTTTTAATTGGGTCATTTGTCTTTTTATTGTTGAGTTGTAACATCTCTTTATAGATCCTGGATATTAAACCCTTATTAGATATGTGATTTCCAAATATTTTTTCCCATTGAGTTGGCTGCCTTTTCACCCTTCTGACAAAGTCCTGTGAGGTGCAAAAGTGTTTAATTTTGAGGAGGTCCCATTTATCTACTTTTTCTTTTGTTGCACATGCTTTGGGTGTAAAGTCCAAGAAACCACCACCTCCTACGAGGTCTTGAAGATGTTTCCCTACATTTTATTTTCTTCTAGTGGTTTTATGGTCCTGGCTTTTATATTTAGATCTTTGATCCATTTTGAGTTGATTCTTGTATAGGGGGTGAGATAGGGGTCCTCTTTCATTCTTTTGGTTATAGATATCCAGTTCTCCCAACACTATTTGTTGAAGAGACTGTTTTTTCCCATTAGCGTGGGCTTGGTAGGTTTGTCAAAAACCAGTGAACTGTATAGGTGAGGGTATATTTCTGGATTCTCAATTCTATTCCACTGATCCATATGTCTATCTTTATGCCAGTACCATGCTGTTTTGACCACTGTACCTTTGTAATATGTTTCAAGGTCAGGCAGGGAAATTCCTCCCACATTACTCTTCTTTTTCAGAATACTTTTGGCTATTAGGTGCACTTACCATTCCAGATGAATTTGGTAATTGCCTTCTCTAATTCTGTAAAGTAAGCTGTTGGGATCTTGATTGGTATTGCATTGAATCTATAAATCAGTTTGGGCAAGATTGACATCTTCATGGTATTTATTCTTCCAATCCATGAACATGGAATGTCTTTCCATTTGTTTAGGTCATTTTAAATTTCTTTTAGCATTGTTTTGTAGTTTTCTGCATATAGGTCCTGTACTTCTTTGGTTAAATTAACTCCTAGGTATTTGAGTCTTTTTGTTGCTATTGAAAATGGAATTTTCCTCCGGATTTCCTCCTCAGATTGTTCAGTACTAGTGTACAAAAACATTACTGATTTTTGCGTGTTGATCTTGTATCCTGCCACTTTGCTGAACTCATTTATTAGTTCAAGTAGCTTTGTTGTGGATACTTCAGGATTTTCTAAATACAGGATCATGTCATGCACAAACAGTGAGAGTTTTACTTCCTCTTTTTCTATTTGGACGCCTTTAATTTTTTTGTCTAGTCTAATTGCCCTAGCTAGAACTTCTAGTACAATGTTGAATAACAATGGTGACAGGTGGGCATCCTTGTCTTGTTCCTGATCTTAGGGGGAAAGCTTTCAACCTTTCCCCACTGAGTATGATGTTGGCTGTGGGTTTTTCATATATGCCTTTTATCATATTGAGGAATTTTCCTTTTATTCCTATCTTTTGAAGTATTTTTATCAAAAAAGGATGTTGGATTTTGTTGAATGCCTTTTCTGCATCTATTGAGATGATCATGTGTTTTTTTTCCTTCAATTTGTTAATGTGGTGTATTACATTGATTTCCTTATGTTGAACCAGTCTTGCATACCAGGAATAAATCCCACTTGGTCGTGATGTATAAGTCGTTTGATATGCTGTTGGATTCGATTGGTCTGTAATTTTCTTTTCTTGTGGAATCTTTATCTGGCTTTGGTATTAGGGTGATGTTGGCTTCATAAAATGTGTTGGGTAATTTTACGTCCTCTTCAATTTTTTGGAAGAGTTTAAACAGGATTGGTGTTAATTCTTTTAGAAATGCTTGGTAGAACTCACCTGTGAAGCCATCTGGTCCTGGACTTTTCTTTGCTGGGAGATTTTTGATGACGGATTCAATCTCCTTAATTGTGATTGGTTTGTTAAGTTCTTGTATTTCTTGTTGTGTCAGTGTAGGTTGGTTATGAGTTTCTAGAAATTTGTCCATTTCATCTACGTTGTCTAGTTTGTTGGCATATAGTTTCTCATAATATCCTCTTATGGTTCTTTTTATTTCTGTGAGGTCATTTGTAATGTCCCCCCTTTTGTTTCTGATTGTATTTATTTGCATCTTCTCTCTTTTTTTCTTTGTTAGTCTAGCGAGGGGTTTGTCAACTTTATTGATCTTCTCAAAGAACCAGCTTTTGGTTTTGTTGATTTTCTCTATTGTTTTTCTGTTCTCATTTTCATTTATTTCTGCTCTAATCTTTATCATTTCTTTCCTTCTTTTTGCTTTGGGATTGGTTTACTGTTCTTTTTCTAGTATCTCAAGTTGTTCAGTTAAATCTTTGAGTTTAGCTCTTTCTTGTTTTTTAATATAAGCATTTAGGGCTATAAATTTCCCTCTCAAGACTGCCTTCACTGTATCCCATAAGTTTTGATACGTTGTGTTCTCATTTTCATTTGTCTCAAAATATTTACTGATTTCACCTGCAATTTCTTCTTTGACCCACCGAATATTTAGAAGTGTGTTGTTCAGTCTCCACACATTTGCAAATTTACTTTTTTCCTGTCTGTTATTGATTTCTAGTTTCATTCCATTATGATCTGAGAAGGTGCTTTGTATAATTTCAATCTTTTTATATTTATTAAGAGCTATATTGTGACCTAACATGTGGTCTATCCTGGAGAGAGATCCATGGGCACTTGAGAAGAATGTATAACCCGCTGAGTTTGGATGCAGTGTTCTGTATATGTCTATTAGGTCTAACTTGTTTATCATATTGTTCAAGTTCTCTGTTTCCTTGTTGATCTTCTGTCTAGTTGTTCTATCTAATGATGTGAGAGGGGTGTTGAAGTATCCAACGATTATTGTAGAAATGTCTATTTCTCCCTTCAGTTTTGCCAGAGTTTGTCTCATATATTTTGGGGAACCCTGGTTAGGTGCATAGATATTTATGACTGTTATATCTTCCTGGAGGATCGTTCCTTTTATTAATATATAATGGCCTTCTGCATCTCTTATCACTTTTTTGCATTAGAAGTCTGTTTTGTCTGATATTAGTATAGCTACCCCTTCACTTTTCTGTTTACTATTCGCGT
Organism: Tolypeutes matacus; assembly: GCA_026826555.1. NCBI lineage: Eukaryota > Metazoa > Chordata > Mammalia > Cingulata > Chlamyphoridae > Tolypeutes > Tolypeutes matacus. Next base: position 9,711,090 of record JAKSZT010054334.1, on the reverse strand, counting down.
CGAGTATCTTTTTCCAACCTTTTACTTTCAGCCGGTTTGTATCCTTGGGTCTGAGGTGAATTTCTTGTAAGCAGCATATGGATGGCTCATGTTTTTTTATCCATTCTGTCAGCCTGTATCTTTTGATTGGGGAATTTAATCCATTCACATTCAATGATATTACTGAAAATGCACTATTTATTTCCTCCATTTTATTCTTTGGTTTTCAAATGTCATCTTACTTTTTTCTCTCTTTTTACTCTTTTGGTTATCCTTTCTGCTTTTCTTTCTTCTATACTCTCCTCCAAGCTCTCTCTCCTGTTTTTTCTTTAAGGTTCTAAGGCTTCCTTTAATATTTCCTGTGAAGGTGGATTCTTTTTTGCAAACTCTCTTAGTTTCTGTTTGTTTGTGAATACTTTATATTCACCTCCATATTTGAAGGACAGTTTTGCTGGATAAAGAATTCTCGGCTGGCAGTTTTTCTCTTTCAGTTTCCTAATTATATCATACCACTGTCTTCTCGCCTCCATGGTTTCTGAAGAGAAATCTGCACTAAGTCTTACTGGACGTCTTTTGTATGTGATTGTTTGCTTCTCTCTTGCTGCTCTGAGAATTTTCTCTGTATCTTTTACATTAGACATTCTGAATAATATGTGTCTTGGCATAGGTCTATTTGGATTTATTCTCATTGGGGTACAGTGTGCTTCTTGGACATGTATGTTCATTTCTTTCGTGAAAGTTGGGAAATTTTCAGCTATTATTTCCTCAAATACTCTTTCTGCCCCTTTTCCTTTCTCTTCCCCTTCTGGAACTCCCATGATACGTATGTTGGTGTGTTTTGTGTTGTCATTCAACTCTCAGAACCCCTGCACAATTATTTCCATTCTTTTCTCTCTCTGTTCTTTTCTCTCTTCAATTTTAGCTGCTCTGTCTTCGGTATCACTTATTCTTTCTTCTATCATTTCGAGTCTGCTGTTGTATGCTTCAAATGTATTTCTGACTTCACCTATTGTGTCTTTCATTCCCATGTACTCCGTCACTTTTCTGTTCAGGATTGCAAATTCTTCTTTGCGTTTGCTCAATGACTTCTTGATGTCATTTATCTCTTTAACTATATTCTCTTTCATCTCATTAATTTGATTTTGGAAATTTGTGCTCATCTCACTGATTAGTTCTCTCAAATTCTGCATCTCTTCTGGGACTTTGCTGTATTCCTTTTCTTGGGTCATGTCTTCTATTTTCTTCATATGGCTCGTAATCTTTTGCTGGTGCTTAGGCATCTGGTTAGTTTGTATTTTACTTAGATGCTCTATCTCTTTCTCTTTTATGGGGTTTTAGTGGCAGGAGGCTGTGAGTTATCACAGCTCTTTGATTTTTGGCTCAACCTTGATTGTTAGGATTGTTCTGCTGGTTGCTCAAAACTGGGCACTGGGCCAAGTAATTGGTTGTAGAGTCATTTCCTAGGGCCTTGGGCAGGGAGGCTATAGAGGCCAGGAAAAGCCTGTCTTACTTATTAATTTTCTTGTGTGCACCTCCTTGGTCTGCCAGGAGATGGCGCTTGTTGGCAGCTCTCAATTCAATGCCTGGTAGGAGCGTATTTGTTGTGACACAGGCCAGATCAATGTGATAGAGCTTCCTGTCTGGGGGCTAAGAGCCCTGTGATTCAAACTTTCTGAGACAGTTCTCCAGACTTCTCTCCTAGCGCCCCCCTTTTCCCAGCTAGGAAATATTTCCACTTCCTTCTGAATCCTCAACAGTCAGTCCCTGTTAGTAGAGGAGGAGATTGGAAGGTTTGTATATCTTTAGCCCCTTGCAGGCTCCAAGGCAAACAATGGCGCAGCCCCACCCGGCCTGGAAGGGCTCTCAGGACAGGGCACACCAAACCTGGGAATCAAAAGCAGGGTCAGCCCCAGGCTCTCTCTCCCCTCTCCCGTGGAGTCCTCAACAATTAGTCCAGGCTAGAAGAGAGGGAGGTTGCGAGGGTCAGATTTCTCCAGTCCTTCCTAGGCTCCCAGGGCAAACCACAGCGTGGAAGCGTCTGTAGGGCTCTGCAGCTGAAATTTACAGGTCAGAACCTGAGTCAGCCTAAGGCTGTGTCCCTCTCTCTCCCCTTTCCAGGAGTGGTAGATCCCTGGAGCCCCCTTTATCTGTGGTCGCAGGCCCAGGGGCCTGAGAATTCTGAAGAGTGTGGGGGAGGGTGCCGGCAGCAGCAGAAACTGCTACTTCCAACTCACAGTTCCATTGTCGCGATTTCCCTCTTCTGTCCCTCTCTCCTCTGGGTGGTGTGCAGCCTTCACCTGCTGTCCTAAACCCTAGAAGATCTATTTCAGGGCTGTTTCAGCTTGTCCTCTAGTTAGTTTTCTGGAGAAGAGACTCCCGTATCTTACTAGTCCACTATCTTCCCGGAAGTCCCCATTTTTATATATTACTGGAATAAGTTTACTAACATTTAATTTACAATTTTTGCATCTATATTCATGAGTGAGAATTACAAAGCCTGCAATTTTCCTTTCTTATGTTTATTGGGATTTTCTGTCAAGGATATGCTAGTTTCATATTCTCAAGAAGAATTAAATATTTGGTAGATTTTACCAGTGAAGCCATCTGGACATAGGTTTTTCTTTGTGGGAAAGGTGTTAATTGCTTATCAAATTTCATGTGTAGTTATAGAACTACTTAGGTCTCTTATTTCTCCTTGACATGCTAATTTTTCCCCCTAAATGTTCATATTTACTGACAAGAAGTGGCTCATAAAATTTCATAAAATCTTTTTTTTTTCTGTTTAATGGCTGCAGGATCTATAGTAATGTCTCCCTTTTCTTTCATGAAACTGGTTATTTGTGCTTCCTCTCTCCTTTCTTTTTCCTTACTCAGTCATGCCAAAAGTCTTCAAAGAAACTACTTTTGGCTTTGTTGAAGCTCTCTGTTTTATACTTATGAGTATTTGCTTTATTTTTCTTTCCTTTTGTTTTCTTTAGTCTTAATTTGCTATTCTTTTTCTAATTACTTGAGGTGGATGCTTCGATGATTATCATCCTTCTTCTCTAAAACATGCATTTTAAGGTTATACATTTTTCTCTAAGTACTGCACTAAACAAGCTTTGTTTTGTTTTTTTTTAAAGATTTTATTTATTTACTCCCTCCCACCCCCACCCCCACCCCATTGTTTTGCACTCATTGCCTGCTCTGTGTCCATTCGCTGTGTCTTCTTCTGTGTCTGCTTGTCTTCTCTTTAGGCGGCACTGGGAACCAATCCTGGGACCTTCCGGAGTGGGAGAGAGGCGCTCAATCTCTTCCACCACTTCAGCTCCCTGGTCTGCTGCGTCTCTTATTGTGTCTCCTCTGTGTCTCTTTCTGTTGTGTCATCTTGCTGTGCCAGCTTTCCATGCAGGCCAGCACTCTGTGTGGGCCAGCACTCCTGTGTGGGCCACCTCACCATGCAGGCCAGCTTGCCTTTACCAGGAGGCCCCAGGAATTGAACCCCGGACCTCCTATATGGTAAACGGGAGCCCAATCACCTGAGCCACAACCGCTTCCCTAAACAAGTTTTAATGTATTGCATTTTAATATCATTCAGTACAAAATAGATTCTAATTTTCATTATGATTTCTTTTTCAACAGCTGTTTTTTATGACAGTATTTTCAAATATATCTTTTTATCTTTTTCTTATCAAATTTTAGCTTAATTTTATGATTCTCCATTGAGATTTACTTTTATCGTCTAGTATAAAATAGAGTAAATGTTCCATGGGTGCTTAATAAAGAATTCCTCAATCATTGGGTGCAGTGAAGTTTGTTAATAGTATTACTTGTATTACTTAAATCTTCTATGTCTTAAATGATTTTTGAAATTGAGTGTTAATTAAAATCTTCCATTATGATTATGGATTTAACTATCTCCCCTTTCAGTTCTGTCAATTTTCATGCTTTAACTATTGATATATTTATATCCATTGAGGCAATTTTGTTAAGTATATAGTAGTTTAGAATTCTTATATCTTACTAATGAATTGTACTTTTTATCATTTTGATGTGAACTTCTCTAAGTGTGAGAGTGCTTTTTTCCCCTAAAATGTCTTTCTAATATTAATAGAGATCAGTATTTTTTTAGTTAACACTTTCATGGTATATTTTTATCCACCCTTTACCTAGCAACCTTTCTGCGACCTTATTTTTGTTGTTGTTCTTAAAAACAGGTTATATTCGGGTTGGGTTTGTTTCATTTTTTTCATTCAGCCTCTCAATCTTTGCCTTTAGTCCTTTGATCTTAGGAACATTTAGCTCATTTTGTTTAATGTAATCTTTTTTACATTTGGATTTGTCTATTATCTTTTTGCCTTCTTTTTGTCCCATATGTTACATCACCCTTTTTCTCTCTTTTCTTTCAGTCCTCTGTTTAATTTGTTTGCTAACTCATCTTTTTCCTTTGTTAGTTTAGAAGTTATGCTCTTTTATTATTCTCTTAGTGGTTCCCTTAGAGAGCACAGCATGCACAAATTCTTGTGCTAGATGCTACTTTTACTCTCATCCTGGACCATAAGAGGATCTTAAAACAATTTAATTCCATTTACATCCATCTGGACTTATATGCTATGTTATGGGTTGAATTGGGTCCTCTAAAAGTTATGTTCAAGTCGTAATTCCTACTAATGTGAATGTGACCTTATTTGGAAATAAGATTTTGAGGGTGCTATTGGTTAAGATGAGGCTAAAATGGATTAGGAGGGGCCTTATTCCAATATGACTGGCATCTTATAAAAAGGGAGGAGGAGACAGAGAGGGAAGAGCACTATATGATGACTGAGGCAGAAATTGAAACTCATGGATTGCCAGCAAACCTCCAGAAGCTAGGGAGAGGCAAAGAAGAATTCTCCCCTACAGATCTCAGACTTTTCAGCTCAAGAACTGTCAGACAACACATTTCTGTTTTTAAGCGATCCAGTTTCTGGTACTTTGTTATGGCAGCCCTAGGAAAATAGAACAAGTTATTTTTGTGAATTTAAATGTTATACATATTAACCCCCCTCTCAGGGAATTATTATTGTTCTTTATGTTGTCATTATTCATTTAAAATTGTGGACATATTTGCTATTTTCATTGCTCTTCCTTTCTGCATCTTCAACTTTCTGTCTGCAGTTATTTTCTTTTTGCCTGAAGATCACCCTTTGCCATTTATTTTCTTTATTATGGGACTATTGACAACTAATTATCTCAATTTTCATTTGTGTGCAAATATCTTCATTTCATTTTCATTCTTTTTTATTGTGGTAGCATATATCTAACACAAAATTTCCCATTTTAAATATTTTTAAGTGTACACATTAGTGGTATTAATTATATTCATAAAGTTGTATTCCCATCACCACCATCCATTACCAAAATTTTTCATGACCCCAAACAGAAACTCCGTTTTTCCTCCCATCTCTGGTAACCCCTAGTCTATTTTTCTGTCTCTATGAATTTGTTTATTCTAGATATTTCATATAATTGGGATCATACAATATTTGTTCTTTTGTGTCTGGCTTATTTCACTCAATATAATGATTTTCATATTCATTTTTGAAAGATATTTTACTTCAGTGTTTCTCAAAGTTGGTCAGATTTACAATTTTGGCCAGATAAGCCTTTGCTGTGGGGTCTGTCTTGTGCATTGCAGCATATTTATCAGCACCCTTGCCCTCTACCCAATCCATATATGCCAGTACCACCTTCCTTCCCAGCTGTGACAAACAAAAATGTCTCCCTACATTGCCAAATGGTTTTGATTCGCCTCCTTTTCACCTCACTGGTGAGGGAAGAATTTCTGCCCTAGGGTTGTGGGGATAGCCAAACACACAACACCCACCACTGGCTAGATGAGATTGATGGCAGTTCATTAATCACAAATAATCACAGCCCAGGGGAGGAGGACACCACCTGCAACACAGGCTTACATGGGGGTTGCACTCAGGAGCAGAGTGAGCAAGCAAAGGCTGTGGGAGGCAGGCTTTGTAGCAACAAGAGGGCATAGTGACCCCTGGATCCCCTGGAAGGATGTGATTAGCTTGTTTGGATAATTCCGCAGGCTGGCAGGGAACTGAAACATGCTTCTCCGGAATGAGAGAGCACTGTATATGGACCTGTGTTAATGAACTGTTTGGTGAGGGGACTTATCTGAAGGAGCATAGGGATAGGGGACCTTGCAGTTAGACCATCTGAGGCCCTCCCAATTTTACCAGATGTCAAGGTGGCACTTAATATTGTATCTTAATTTCAGGACTTAACCCACACAAATGTCTTCTGGGGGGCAAAGTCACCTTAGTCAAGAACCTATGGCCCCCTGGCTATAGAATTCTAAACTGGTTGTTATTTTAATTTAGCATATTTAAGATATCATCTCATTGTCATCTGGTTTCTACTATTTCCATTGAAAAGTCAGCAATAAGTGTAACTTTCACTTCTTGGCTAATTTGACTGCTTTTAAGATTTTATCTTTGACTTTCATATCTTGTTGTTTCACTATGATGGCTACAGGTGTGAATATCTTTTTATTTATTTGGCTTAGAACCTGTTGGGCTTCTTGAATCTATGTATTGATGTCTTTCATAAGTTTTAAAAAGCACACATTACCCCTTTTTCCTATATTTTTAATAGAGATATAATTCACATAATATAAAATTTGCCATTTTTAAAGTACACATTCCAATGGTTTTTGATCTCACCTATTGTGTCTTTCATTCCCATGAGCTCATTACTTTTCTGTTCAAGATTTCAAATTCTTTGCATTTGCTCAATGTCTTCTTGATGTCATTTATCTCTTTAACTATATTGTCTTTCAACTCATTAATTTGACTTTGTTAATCTGTGCTCATCTCGCTAATTAGTTCTCTCAAACTCTGCATCTCTTCTGGGACTTTGCTGTATTCCTTTTCTTGGGCCATGTCTTCTATTTTCTTAGTATGGCCCGTAATTTTTTGCTGGTGTTTAGGCATCTGGTTAGGATGTAGTTTACTCAGATGCGCAATCTCTTTCTCTTTTATAGGGATTTAGTGGCAGGAGGCTGTGAGTTACCATAGCTCTTTGATTTTTGGCTCAACCTGGATTGTTAGGATTGTCCTGTGGTTGCCCAAAACTGGGCACTGGACCCAGTAATTGGTTGTAGTGTTGCTTCCTAGGACCTTGGGCAGGGAGGCTTGAGAGGCCAGAAAAAGCCTCTCCTACTAATTTTTAATTTTATTGTGTGAACTTCCTTCGTCTTCCAGGAGATGGCGCGCAATGCCTGGTTGGAGTGTATTTGTTGCAACACAGACCAGATCAATTGATAGAGCTTCCTGTCTGGAGGCTAGGAGCCTTGTAATTCAAACTTTCTCTGAGACAGTTCTCCAGCCTTCTCTGGCAGCCCCCTCCCTTTTCCTGGCTAGGAAGTATTTCCACTCCCCTCTGAGTCTTCAACAATCAGTCCTGTAAGTAGAGAAGAAGATTGGGAGGGTTGTATATCTTTAGCCCCTTGCAGGCTCCAAGGTAAACAATGGCGCAGCCCCACCTGGCCTGGAAGGGCTCTTGTGACACAGCAGACCAAATTTGTGAGTCAAAAACTGAGTCAGTCTTAGGCTGTGTCCCTCTCTCCCCTTTCCTGTGGAGTCCTCAACAATTAGCCCAGGCTAGAAGAAAGGGAGATTGAGAGGGTCGGATTTCTCCAGTCCTTCCCCGGCCCCAGGGCAAATCACTATGTGGTCTCACCTGTCCTGGAAGGGCTCATGGGGCACAGCGGACCAAATTTGTGGGTCAGAAGCTGAGTCAACCTTAGGCTGTATCCCTCTCTCTCCCCTTTCCTGGGGTGGTAGATCCCTGGAGCCCCCTTTGTCTGTAGCAGAAGGCCCGAGAATTCTAAAGAGTCTTTAGTGTGGAAGAGGGTGCCAGCAGCAGCAGCCACTGCTGGTTTCAACTCACAGTTCTGTCATCACAATTTCCCTTTTTTGTCCCTCTCTCCTCTGGATGGTGTGCAGCCTTCACCTGCTGTCCTAAACCCTAGAAGACCTTTCTGGGGGCAGTTTCTAGCTATTTTCTGGAGAAGAGATTCCCGTGTCTTACTAATCTGCCATTTTCCCAGAAGTCCCCAGTGGTTTTTGGTATAGTCCACTATGTTGTGCAACCATCTCTATAATATAATTCCAGAACATTTCCATTATCCCCAAAAGAAACCACATAATTACAATCAGTCAGTCCTAATTCTCCTCTCCCCAATCCCTAGCAGCCACTAATCTATGTTCTGTCTCTATAGATGTACCTATTCTGGACATTTCTACAAAAGGAAACTCAATATATAGCCTTTTGTGTCTGGCTTCTTTCATTTAGCATAATGTTTCAAGATTCATCCATGTTGTAGCATGTAACAGTTCTTCATTCTTTTTTATGACTGAATAATATTCCATATTGGGGGCATACCACAGTTTGTTTATCCACTCATCCATTGACAGACACTTGAGTTGTTTCTACTTTTTGGCTTTTATGAATAATGATACTAAGAACACTCATGTATAAGTTTTTATGTGAACATGGTTTTAAATTCTCTTGGGTATATACCTAAAAGTAGAATTGCTGGGTCATATTATATTTCTATGTTTAACTTTTTGAGGAACTGCCAAGCTGTTTTTCCACAGTGGCTATACCATTTTACATTTCCACCAGCAATGTATACCCTTATACCAATCCTCTCTAACATTTATTTTCCTTTTCAAAAAAATTATAGCAATCCTAGTGTATGTGAAATAGTATCTCATTGTGGTTTGGATTTGCATTTTCTTTTCTTTTTTTTTTTTAATGACTTTTCTTTTATAGATTTATTTATCTCCCCCTCCCCCCTCATTGTCTTCTCTGTGTCCATTCCCTGTGTGTTCTTCTGTGTCTGCTTGTATTCTCTTTAGATGGCACTAGGAACCGATCCTGGGACCTTCTGGAGTGGGAGAGAGGAGCTCAATCTCCTGCGCTCCCTCAGCTCCCTGGTCTGCTGCATCTCTCATTGTCTCTCCTCTGTGTCTCTTTTTGTTGTGTCCTCTTGCTGCACCAGCACTCTGTGTGGGCCAGCTCGCTGCGCAGGCCAGCTTGCCTTTACCAGGAGGCCCCAGGAATCAAACCCTGGACCTCCTAGATTGGGCCTCATCTGTTTTCCTGCATTTTCTTAATGACTGATGATGTTAAGTCACTTTTCATATGCTTATTGGCCATTTGTATACATCTTTTTTTTTTTTTTTTTTTTTTTTGAGGTACCAGAGTCAGGGATTAAACCCAAGATGTTGTATGTGGGAAGCCAGCACTCAACCACTGAGACACATTGGCTCCCCTGTATACCTTTTTTGAAGAAATGCCTATTCAAGTCTTTTACCCATTTTTTAATTGGATTATCTGACTTTTTGTTGTTGAATTGTAAGAATCCTTTATATATTCTGTACCCTAGACCCTTATCAGATATATGGTTTCCAAATATTTTCTCCCATTCTATGGTTTGTCTTTTCACTTTCTTAATAGTGTCCTTTATGCACAAAAGTTTTGAATTTTAATGAAGTCCAGTTTACATATATTTTCTTTCGTTGTATGTGCTTTTAGTGTCATAGCTAAGAAACCATTGCCTAATCCAAGGTTGCACATATTTATTTCTATATTTCCTTCTATTAGTTTTATAGTTTCAGCTCTTACATTTAAGTCTTTGATCCATTTAAAGTTAATTTCTGTAACTTAAATTTTAGTTCCAAATGGTACAGCTACTGTGCAAAACATTTTGGCAATTCTTCACAAAGTTAACATAGAATTACCAGATGATCCTGCAATTCCACTTCCATGGGCAATGTATATTGCCCTATGGCTATTTGTAATTCTATATACCCAAAGGCAAAGCAAATCTTCATCTAGTGTCAGCTACTGCTATTTACTCTAAGAGCATGTGACATTTTTGAGGGGAAAGTTTTCTGCTAACCAATTGCTGTAGATGAACTGGACTGTGAAAGGGTCAGTGCCAACCTGGAGATTTTTCATTTCTATGATTTGTTACTGTGATCTGAAAGTGTGTTTACATGGAGTAATTATTTCCATACTTGTTTTAAAATACTTTTCCTTCCCCTGTGTGACTATTCTCTATAATGGCACCATATGCAAGTGAATCGCATATTTTGGTATCAAATATTTCTTGATTTTGACAGAGGACAGCAAAGAAGGATATTAGCTAAAGGAAACAAAGAGCTGATTGAAGGATCTAAGTATATGCCAAAAATTAAATGCAAATAAGGTATTGGTAACCAGTAGGATCAAACAGAAATAAATGTGATAATTTTCTTCTTCCAAAGGACTAGCAGCCAAATTGTGTGAAACTAACTCCCCCTCCAGTGAAGTGTGGAGCTCATGGCAGCAGAAACAGGTACTGATAGATATCACTCTCAGCAAAGCCAGTCAAGAAGATCTGACTGCATTAAAAGGTCATTTTATTAAATGGGTGGATCGCAAGGAAAATAAGTTCATTCAACAGGTTGGCAACACTAAAGTTAAATAGAGGAACTAGTTAAGTCTTAAGACACCACATAAACTGATGTTTAGAGCTTGAACACAGCATGAAGTGATTGTCCACAGACAGGTAGAAAATGTGCCAAAGCATATAAATGACTGATGGCTAATCATTCGTTTCTTTTTGAAACAAAGCTGGAAACAAAGATTTTTTTTAAAACATAGAACTGGTTGGGTCAGTAAGATATTGCTCCCCACACCTGTTTTATTCTAATATTCTTGTGTGGATATTATCACATGGACTCGGGCTATTTTACCTATTCAACTTCTAAACTGAAAAGCATAGTCCTCAAAATAACCAGGAAAAGAAAATCCTACCAATACCATTACAATTTCTTCTTGCTTTGCTGGTGGATTTATTTCTTCAATCAGTAAGTTAAGGGTGTTTTTCCTTGATTGTGAATGTTTTCAAAATATCTCGTGAAATATTTCTTCCATGGGAAGAGAGATTTCCAACTAATTGAAGTGAATAAACACACTTCTTTAGAAAGAATGTACCACATTAACAGAGAAAACAGGGCTTGAAAGGAACTGTTAAGAACCATTAGCCTTATTAATGTTATTTTTTGGTACCGTCAAGGGCACTGGGAACTTCAGTCTTTCCCAGTAGAATTTTTAGCTTCTAGGTGAGCCTGCCTCCAGGCTGGAATAATTTAGTCACCTAACTTTCCTGTAACTCTTATTATTTTTGGCTTCATGAGGCACCTTTCATGCACAAGTGATCCCTTTCTATTCTCCAAAAGTCTTTTGTAGGACACTGATAATCTCTTTTCTTTCCCAACTTCCCTGCATGAAGTGTGTAAAATCGCTGTTCATACTGGGGATTAAATAAAAAGAAATAGATCCTGATTTTGCTATTATTAGTTTCAAATAATCTTGAGTGTGGTGGTGTTATTTCTTGCTTTAGCAAGAGAGAGCTCTCCCTCAAAAGTAGCTTATTAAATGTTATCAGTTAGCAATGTTTTTATTTTTATTTATTTATTTTTTTTTTTAAGGTTTCTTTATTTTTTTTTTTATTTTTTTTTTATTATTTTTTTTTTTTTTGACATTCTAGGATCTTGGAATCCTGCTAGAGTACATTCCTGGATTCTTTTTTTTTTTTACCGGGAGGTCCCAGGGATCGAACCCGGGTCCCTCCATATGGGAGACGGACGCCCAACCAGTTGAGCCGCATCCAACCCCAGCAATGTTTTTAATAATTATGGTGAGAAAAAGATTGTAAATTATCCTAGTATCAAACTCAATATAGTTGTTATGGAAATAAATTGATTATACTTAAATCGAAAAATGATAGGAAGGCTTTCCACCCTAGTCCAGGCAGAATGGCTCCCGCAAAGAAGGGTGGTGAGAAGAAGGGCCGATCTGCCATCAAGAAGGTGGTGACGCCAACATTCACAAGTGCATCCATGGAGAAGGTTTAAGGAGGACGCCCCTCGGGCACTCAATGAGATTCAGAAATTTGCCATGAAGGAGGTGGGAACGCCAGATGTGCACACTGACACTATGCTCAACAAAGCTGTCTGGGCCAAAGGAGTAAGGAAAGTCCCTATATCCACAAGGATGAAGATTCACCAGAAAGCTCTATATATTGGTTATCTGCATACCCGTCACCATCTTCCAAAACCTCCAGACAGTCAAGGTGGAGAAAAACTAACAGCTGATTATTAAAACAAATTATAAATTAACTGCTAAAAAAAGACGTTAGGAGTGCAAAGATTTCATATACTGAAACATCAGGCCACATTTATATAATGAGTTTTAGTGCCCACCAATACAAACTAGAAAGTATTAAGTTCCCACTGCCAAGTACCTTTATTTATGTCTTCTGGATTCTAGTTAACACTGCAAGAGGGGGGAAATGGTGGAGGAGAAGAAGTAGCTTCAGAAAGTTTCCAAAATGCACTATGAATTATTTAAATCCATTTCAACAAAATCCATTTCCTTGTGCCATGAAAGCCCTGTGACATTTCCAGAGCTGCTGTTTACTTTAGGATGTGAGGGATGTTAAAATTCTTTGTGTTTAAACCACAACATTCATGAGTGGCATGAGACAAGGACTCATGGCAGGTTGTAAATGGTCAAGCAATCACTACCGGAAGGAAGTGGGCTATTGAATTACCGGAGTCAAGAGCAGGCAAATCCACCTGGGCTGACAAACTCAGGGAAGACTGCCAAAAGGGACTGACATCCACCTTCTCGTTCACCTGCCTGAGTATATTTAATCTAAAGGAGCAGCACATTTATCTTCATTCATGCAAAGAGAATAAAATCCTAATTACATATAGGAGAATGTTAATACAATGGTTACAAGCTTTTACACAAAAATACCTGTTACACAAAAGTACAATGAAAATGCCCTGTTTATCAACTATCTCATATCATATATTTTTGGCTTTTAAATCTGTATACTTCACAAAAGTGTTCTCTGAAACACAATGATCTTTACAATGCCCTATTGTATATGAACAGGCGAAGAATTACTATTTTTTTTTCTTTACAAATAAAAGGATGGCAGGCAGGAAGTCAGTCACTTCACCTAAATTCACAAACTAAGTTCCTAGAAACACCCCCTTACCATTCAATCACATTAGACTCCAGTAAGAGTAAATTAGTCATCTTTATTAAGTAATATAATATGGTGACCTTCCAATTACGATATAACAGCAGTGATATAGTACTTTATTTTGCATTGTTTGAAATACTCCTTAATTTTCAAATAAGAATTCCAAAAGATTGGGTTAATCAAAATGAATTTAAGCCCTGAAAGAGAGAGAAGTCGATTCATACTTTAAAGTCAGAGGGTCTCAATTTTCCTAATCAGCTATTGGAAGTCATTATATCCTCCCAAATAAATTCTCATCCAGATCACGGTGTATAAAGATTAAATAAAGAGATGATCTTTAATAGAAAAAGCTTTTCATGTTGATTGCTCAGCATTTACATTTTTTTAAAAAAAGATAGATAAATAGATTTGCAATTTACACAAGCATTTCATTTTCAACAAAGGAACCAAAGCAATCCAATGGAAAAAGGAAAATCTTTGCAATAAATGGCACTGAAATAACTGGAGATCAAGGTGGAAAAATGAACCTCAATCCCTAACCACACCAAACACACAAAAAATTAGAGATGAATCATAGGCTGAAATAGAAAAGCTAGAACCATAAAACATTTAGAGGAAAACACAGGTGAATATCTTCATGACTTGGGAATAGGCAATGGTTTCTCTGAAAGGTCACAAAAAGGAAAGAAGGAAGGGAGGGACAGAGGGAGGGAGGAAGGGAGGGAGGGAGGAAGGGAATATTTAGATACATAAATCAGACTTCATCAAAATTTTAAAAATTAAAAACTTCTGCTCATCAAAAGAAGCCATTAAGAAAATAGATAAGCCACACCTAAGAGAATACATTCATTAAAAATATATCTGACAAAGGACTGGTATCTAGAATATATAAACAATTTCTACAACTCAACAGTAAATAAACAACCCAATAAAAAAATAAACAAAAGATTCTGACAGACGTTTCATAAAAGAAGATACATGAATGGGCAAAAAGCACATGAAAAAGTGCTCAACATCCCTAGTCATCAAGGAAATGAAAATTGAAACCACAATGAAATACTACAGCACATGCACAAGAATGGCTAAAATTAAAATGACTGGTAACATAAAATGTTGACAAGGATGTAGACCATCCGTAATTCTCATACATTGTTAGTGGGTGTGATGGTTAGGCTAATGTGTCAACTCAGCCAGGTAATTGTGCCCGGTAGTTTGGTCAAGCAAGCACTGGGCTAACGTAATACAAGGACATTTATGGACTTTAGTCATCAGTGAGTGTACTGCATAGATGGATGATTACATCTAAAATCAATCAGGAAGCTTGAGTGATGTTTTATCCAATCAGTTGAATGTCTTAAAAGGGGAAGTGATTTCAGCATTCAGAGAGAATTTTCCAGCTCGTCATTGGACAGCCAACATCTCATGGGAACTCGTAAAGGACCTTCATTGGACCTTCAACGGAGGCCATGGTTTGCAGCCTGCCTGCAGAATCTGGACTCGTGCATCCCCACAGTCATGTGAGAGAATTTTATAAAATCTCATACTATTTACAGATATCTCCTATTGATTCTGTTTCCCTAGAGAACTCTGACTAATACAGTGGGAATGTAAAATGATACAACACTTTTGAAAAAACTCAAGCAATTTCTTATAGAACTAAACATATACCTACCCTGTAATTCAGTCCTAGATATTTGCCCTTGATAACATATGTTCAAAAAAAGACTTGCAGAAGGATATTCATAGCAGCTTTATTTGTATAAGTGGATAAAAATACTATGGTACATCCATGCAACAGAATACTACTCAGCAATAAAATGGAATAAACTATGATGCATGCAACAACATGGATAAATTGTAAACATATGGTGAATGAAAGAAGCCTTAAACAAAAGAGAACACACTGCACGATTTCATTTACATGTAGTTCTAGAACAGATAAAACTAATCTATGGGAAAAAACTAAGAAAATGGTGGGAGCCGGAATTGACTGGGAAGGGGTATGAGGAAATTTCTGGAGAGATGAGAATGTTCTATATCTTGATAGGGGTTTGCTTGATTTACACAGATGTATGCATTTGTCAAAACTCACCAAATATACATTTAAGATTTATGTACCTTATTGTACGCAAATATTACAGCAAAAGAAAAATCTAAATATTAAACTGGAGCTAATGGTATGTCTGCTAAAATATTTAGGGAAAAGTATACTTATGTCCACAATTTATTTTAAAATGCTCCAAAATAAAATAAGATGGATTGATGGATGGAGACAGGGAAGAGATGAAGGAACAGAAAGAGGGAGAGAAGGGAAGAGGGAGAAAGAGGGGGAAGCAAAGCAAGTAAAATGTTAATGGTAAAATCTAGTTGGTGGGTATGGTATATGGATGTTCACTGTAAAATTCTTTCAACATTGCTATATATTTATAAATTTTCATAAGAAAGTGGGACAAAATGAAGATAGTTTTTAAGAGAAAGAACTGGTCTTTCAATGATCTTAAGATACACACCTACATTTATATATCATTTTACAAATATTGGTATGTATTGTGAAAATT
>JAKSZT010054334.1:9665715-9689853 GCA_026826555.1 Tolypeutes matacus | reverse complement strand
GCCCCCAAGAAGGTGATTATTTTAAATGTTCAAGTTGTTTTTCTGATGCTATACTTAGTGACAATTCTAAAACTTTCTATTGTTCTCCAAGAAGAGTAACTAAATCAACCACCAAAAATGTGTGAGGACAACTATTTGAAAGTGGAGGTACAAAGGAGTCAAAGGCACAGTTATCTCTTGTAACAATACAGAAGAAAGAGTGAGGATGCCAGTGATGCTATTGGATTTTGAATCTGTTTTACATTCTGTATTTATATTGAGACTTTTGGGGATACACCACTGTTGCATATATCTTCTCTAAAATGACTCTTTTTTATTTGATAGCTGACTTTAAAAGGTTTGCTACATTCCTTGGTTTAATAATCTCACATTCTGAAACCAGTGTAGAACATGAATCCCATTTTATAATAAAAGTAAAAAAATATTCAGTTAGAAATGTGCAGCTAGAAGGAAACTATTGCATTATTTAAGGGCTTTAAAAATAGAAAGTTAAATCACCTAGTAAAAGCGATTTACAAGATGACTTCCAGTTGTACTGAAGCTGTATTTTCTATCTCACCAAACTTTTCTTCCAGAATATTGTCAAGAGAACACATGTATATTCCTTTTTTAAAAAAAAATTTATTTTTGTAACATACATGTAATATAAAAGCTCCTCAGTTTAATTCAGTGGTATAAATTACATGCACAAAGTTTTGCTACCATCATCACCATCCATTACCCAAAATTTTCCTCACCCCAAAGAGAAACTCTGTACCTAATAAGCAGTAATTCCCCATTTCCCTCTATACATCAAACTCTGGTAACTTCTAATCTATTTTCTGGCCTCTATGAATTTGTTTATTCTAGATGTTTCATATAAGTTGCACATTCCTTTTTGGAGAAAAACTGGAACTAAGAAGATTTTCATTATTTTGAGTTCATGTAATTCTTCAGTTCTACAGAAACTTGTAACACCCCATGGAGTGTATTATTTTATTCAGCTTTCAAAGGATAATCCTGACCTTTTAACAACATTTACCTTTAAAAACTGTTTACCACTGAAATCCAGTAGGATATATATCAAATTATTTGAGACCACTTTTTAGTTTCTAGCTACACATGACCTATATGTATCCTTTAAAAATAGCAGAAAAAAGCCAAACAAAAATTACATGCTGTGTTTGTGACTGAGTAATTCCTCAAGTTGGCTTCCTTTTGTTAGCTATAAAAATATAATCACGCCTCTAGCCTAATTTAATTGCTTGAGTAATTGAGATACCAAGTGAAGGTTTGCATGTGTTAGAATATTGCTCCTTTCCACTGACATGGATAATAGCAGTTTACTAACGGACCAAGTGACACTTGTTTGCTTAGAGCTGAAAGAGATAAGTAGAATTTTTTAAGTTTCAAGATTTTGGCATTTCGGCTTATTTGGACATATTACGTTTAAGGTTTGCTCACAACAATGGGCTTTGAAAGTTCCTTGTAGTGACACTGTGTGATTTGGAATGCCTTGTGGAACGGCCCCGGGGCCCAGGGCCCACCCTGAGAATTCAGCAGCTGTGCATGCTAAATCTGGCTCTGTCATTAACCTGCCGCGGGACCTTTTGCAAATTGCTTAATTCCAGTCATGAAAATAAACATAGGCTCAGATGCCCTAGAATAGATAAAGGAAACCAGGCCATGTGCATAAAATAAACGGAACTCACTCTGTCTTTTCCTTTCTAAAAGCTTTTTGTTTGGCTTTCACTTGGGGGCAGGGAGGAATTTGCAATGACCAGGCTGTAGGTTACTGTTGTGCTCTTTGCTCCTAACTTAAATAGGCAAATATAAGCAAGTGAACATAACTAGGAAGGACTGTAGGGTACATATGGACAAAACTTAAGCAAAATTTGTGAACTCAAGGATAATTCTCTGGGGTGAGGAGAAAGCGATCTGGCGGTGCTTCTGACCCTCTGCTGGTTCCGTGTGGACAAAGAACCCATCACACTCTACCCATTTCTGCTCTGCCTCTGAATTTTCCCTTCTCTCCTCTTTCTCTTATGTTTGTTTCCTCCATTCCTTCTAGTTTCTCCTTTGTCAGCTCCGTCTGAAGGGGAGGAGGAAACAATATCCTCCCTCATCATTTTTTATTTCCTCTCTCTATTGTTAGACCTAGGTAGAATTTTGGAGACTCTTCCACCCATTCTGTTTTTAGATGTGAAAAATGGGCCCAGGTAAATTTAACTTAGCAGCTAGGTAATGAGAGAATGGAAACTTGATGCCAGGTCCCTTGCTTTTTTCCACACATTGCACCCAAGTTTAATGATTTTAAAAGGTACTTCCAAGGCCGTCTTTTTAAAAAATATAAAATACATTTTCTTTTTAAAGAGGTTTTAGATTACAGAAAAGTTACATTGAAAGTATAAGAGATTCCCATATACCTCCCCACACACATCTTCCCCTATTAATAAAATCTTACAATAATGTGGTACATTTGTTTACAATTTATGTAAATATTGAAGCAGTGCTACTAACCAAAGTCTATAGTTTATATTGTGGTTTACACTTAATTCCAATGCCCTAAAAACGCCCTATGTTCCACTTATTATTCCCTTCCCTCCTCTCAGAACCTCTGGTGACCACTATCTTTATATCAATGTTACATGTTCTTCCATTACTACAATATTAATAAGTTTACTTTGTCCACAGTTGCATTCCCCCCTTATGTTTGTTCATTCCTCAACCTTGAGGATTTGGGGATGGTATAATTGTCTTTATTTTTCTTCATATATAAAAATGGTATTCCATGGTCACTGCTTTACAACCATAGGAGTTAAGGCAGAAAGAGGATGTGATGACCTTAAAATTAAATTACTTTATGTATGTAAGGATTATTTGATTTAGAAAATGAATGTAC
This sequence comes from Tolypeutes matacus, assembly GCA_026826555.1. NCBI lineage: Eukaryota > Metazoa > Chordata > Mammalia > Cingulata > Chlamyphoridae > Tolypeutes > Tolypeutes matacus. The sequence continues at coordinate 9,686,972 of JAKSZT010054334.1, read as the reverse complement.
ATACATCAGAGTTCACTGTGAATTTGAAATGTAATCACAAGCATAGTACATCCTTGGCCCTGTTTTGACAAAAATAAAATATTGTACTGGAAATACGTATGCTGCACTCAATAAAAAAAAAGTCATAATCAAAGGTCACAGTCATAAGCATGATCAATGTTAAAAAATAGTCATAATCAATAAAGTCTCAAGTTCAAATTTGTCCAGTAATCAGGAAAAGCAAACAGGAGCAGATGTGGGAATCTAAAATCCACTCTTTGGTATAAAGTCTTCTGCACCAAGGCTGAGCCAGCAGGTGCACTTTCCTTTCCAAGTGGTAAGGAAAAAAGAATTGTGTCCTTTAAATAGGTAGAATTATGGAGGTGCATACTAGTTAGAACTCAAAATGGTTTACCCTACACCAATGAAATACTACTGTCTTGAAAGTCAAAATTAATTGACTGTTAAGAAAAAGAGAAAAGGAAACTGGTGACCCTAATCTGTGAGCAAAATAACTACGTAGCTCTTACTGGAAGATTATAGTTAACTCCGCTTTAAGATGGAACAAAACAAACAAAATATTGCATTTTCCTAAATTCATATTTCATGATTCCAAGCTATTTGTAGAATAATTCTTTGGTGATAAACATATTATTTAGATATGTATGTATAATGGGTTTTCAAAGGAAAAAAAGCCATATTTGAGGATGAATTTGATTATTTGAAGTATAAAATGATAAAACCCCATATTCAAAGCAAGATTATAAAATGAAAAGGATATGACTTTGTTTTTTCACTCAGGATTATTTACCTGAAAGAGTAAACAAAAATCATACACTTACAGATAGTTTTTGAGATTTTATACTTAACATTTCATTCAATATTTTAAGTCGTTTATCTCTTTCGACTAATAAAATTTAATTCAAGATTAGTCAATAATATCTAGACTTTCATTTAATTGTTCCTCTGGGTTATATCTGAAAAGTAACATGAAGTAAGGGAATTTTATTGCTTGCTTTTTCCTTTACTGTAATGTAAACTCTAGAAAAGAACATACAGAATATCACTCAGGTTGCTTAATGAAATTTCTTTGGTTGATTTATTAACTCTGTCAAAAATAATTACAAAAAAAAAAATCAAACACACACACGCACAAAAAACAAAAACAAAAACAAACAAAAAAAAGAACTTTTGAGTAAAAGAAAAAAAAAATTACAATATAAGCTTTGATATAGTGTTTTGACTGGGGAAAAAACAGCTTATCTCTATAGAATTACTTACAAGAGCAAATTGTGTGGTGGGGAAGTATCTGACTTAGGGCATATTTGTTTGTCAGAAAGATTTATGTCAGAAATTCTAAAGGTATGGCAGTTATAATAATCACAGGCAAAACATGACATCAACTTTGTTCTTGAGATCTTTTCATTAATTTTTCACAAACCCTAAAGTAAACATAGGAAGAGCTAATGCTTTGAACCACAAAAAGAAAGGTGTGTCCATTATCTACCATATTATCATTATACAATTCCATTGTTAGATCCTTTCTTTTCATGTTACTCATCCAAAGTCATTTATAAGACATGACTCTGCATTAACTGGAACCAAAAAGCCTCCTAGTAATATAGTTGCAAATATTTTATTGACACAAGTGTATCTTTGGAGAGAGAATGTATGAGATATGAGTTTTCAACTTTAAATACACAAAACATTGCTTATAATTCAGATTTTATTTTAGCACTAAACTTCAGTAATTTTTCAAATTCATTTATTTTTGAAAAATATTCCAATTGATATGATACTTCAATATATATTTTATAAGTTAGTGTAATTAAGAAGTCACTTTTGGACTACAATTTGCTCACATTGAGTTAAATACTTTTTAAAAGTACTTTCTAATTTTACTACTCTAGAGCTATAAAACATGTATGCTATATTGGGTTTTTTTGTTGTTTTTTTTTAAAGATTTTATTATTTATTTATTTATTTTTAATTTTTTTATGTATGTATGTATTTATGTATCCCCCCCTTGCTGCTTGTGCTCGCTGTGTTCATTTTGCTTTGGGTTTTTCTGTGTCTGCTTGTCTCCCTTTGTTGCATCATCTTGCTGCGCCAGCTCACCTTGTGGCTCGGGCTGTCAGCGCACCAGCCGTTAGCTCACCACGCCGTGTGGGCCAGCTTGCCTTCACCAGGAGGTCCCGGGAATCGAACCTGGGGCCTCCCGTATGGTAAACGGGAGCCCAACCAATTGAGCCACAGCCACTTCCCCTATATTGTTTTTAAATGACAGAAAATTAAGATATATATTTTAGTACAATGTCAAATAGACATAAATTTAGGTGGGAAAAAGTGCACCTGAAATATTTTCTTATAGGATTCAACCATAAAGAGAACCTATGTCTTATGATAATACAGTGGGAAAGAAGGTGAGATGAAATAGTATACAGGCTTTCGATGCATATGGCCTCCAGACCCAGGGGGCTGCATGCTGAAATTCGGCCCACATTCTGTCCTCCAAGTTGTGTGCCCTCGTGCAGTGCTGCATCTACACAGAAGAAGGGGCACTTTTATTTACTTCCCAGAGGCACTTTACAGGACAGCAGAAAGCCTCTCTTAGTTTACCAGGGCTGCTATAACAAATACCACAGGCTAGTTGGCTTAAACAACAGGAATTTATTATCTCAAAATTTTAGAGTCTAGAAATTCAAAACCAACATTTCAGAAGAGTCATACTTTCTCTGAAGTCTGTGGTGTTTGGATGGTAGTTTGCTGACAATCCATAACTCAATCTTTACCTCCATCACGTGGCTTCCTTCTGTCTCCTACAGACACCTACCACTGTAACCAAACTTCCTCTGCTTGTAATTGGATTAATTGGATTAAGCCCACCCTGATTCAGTTTAGCCTCACTTTAATAGGATCTTTGAACAGCCTGTTTACAAATGGGTTCACATCCACAGGACCAGGCATTAGGACTTGAACATGTCTTTGTGGGAGACGTGATTCAATCCCTAACAAGGCCCTAAAATTGTTATTTCTCCCAACTTAAAGGAAAAACAAAGCAAAGGTAGGGGAAGGGAGAGGTAGGGAGGGGAGGGAGGGAGGAAGAAGGGAAGGAAGAGAAAAAAGAGGGAAAAGAAAGAAAAGGAAAAGGAAAGAAAATGAAAGGGAGAAGAGAAAGAAAGAAGGAAGGGAAGCAGGAAGGAAGGAAAGCTTCACTTCCAGCTTCAACATCATTCCTCTCTCTCCCTTTAAAGAATTGTAAACTTTCACGGGCTCCCTTTCTCTCCTCTCATCCTCCATTGGACTTATGCCCATCTGATTTTTGCTCCCACTGTTTCCACCAAAGCAGATCCTGCCAGGTCATCATGGACCATCATGTTACTAACTCCAGTGGTCTTTCTTCTTCCATCTTCATTTTGCTTGTCTTCTCAGCACCATTTGCCACCACTGCAAAACAGTTTCTTCACGTGGCTTTCAGGACTCTCTCCACTGGCTTTTCTCCTACAAAGATGGCTGTTCCTTCTCAATTTTAATTTGTTGGTTTCTCCTCATCTCCTTAACTATTAAATGTCTGTAAGGGTATGTGTGTCTGTGTGTGCATGAATGTTTCTGTGTGTGTGTCTGCATTTCTCTCTGTGTGTAGGTATGTGCAGCTCCCGAAGGGCCCTGTAAATATATCAACAATATATCGGCTTTTACTCTGAGTGAGATGAGAAGACATTGGAGGGTTTTGAGAATAGGAGTGATATTCAGCTTAGTAAGGTCACTCTGAGAATAGCCTGAAGGAAGGCAGATTTAGAAGCAAGGATGCTTACAGACACAAGCTCAGACTCACACACACACACGGACACATAGACTGACATACAGACACACACAGACAAACACAGGCACAACACATTTCATTATTGCTCTGTCCTCATCCCCCTTCCCCCTCATTCACTCTTCTCCAGCCATGTTCTCCAGGGTTGCACAGACATGGTGGATTTGCTCCCACCTCTGGGAATGCTCTGCCTGGAGATACCCACATGGCTAACTCCCTCATTCCCTTCAGGTCTTCACCCCAAAGTCTCCTTCTCATGGAGGGTTACCCTGGTAAAGCCTAACTAAAATTTTATAAATTCTCCATCCCCTCCCAAGCTAAATTTTTTTTATCTAACCATGTATCATTATCTAATATACTAAATCTTGTTCTTATCTTGTTCATTGTCTCCTCTAGTAGAATGTAAGCTGTATTAGGGTGGGCACTTTGTCTGTTTTGGTATCCATTTCCACAATGACTAGAATGATGGCTGATGCATCACAGGCACTCAATAATTACATTTTTAATTGGGCCAATGAAAGAATAACATTTTTGTGGAAATAAAAGTATAAACCAAATGAATTATTTGGGGTTGTCTGAGCACAGTCCTCATGGAAATGCATTTCAATGTCTTACCCTGACTTCATCAATCTCTTCAAATCCCCAGAAGTCAAAACAACCACTTGGCCATAATTTCTTCATGCCACAATTCCCATAATATTTAGTCAGTCTTCCCAGGCTTCAGGAATGTTCAACAGTCTCTAATTGCCTTTACTTTCTCAATCATTTCCTTAAAGGCACCTCCAGCAAGTTTTATGGCAGCTGGGGTTGACTTCAAGGATACCTAGAAAAAATTGAAGACTCCAAATCTACCAATCTCTGGAGTAAAGTGCTTCATCCTCTTTGTAGCCTGGGGCAGCAAAACTCTCCCTGAACAGTGGGCTGGAATATCCACCCTCTTCAAATGCTGGGGCAAACTTACCCTTTCCGTACACATGGGTGGGGTCCCTCTCTTGGCCCAAGGAAATATCTTAATTCCAGACCTCAGCTTCCATGGTTTTCCTCTTATAGCCATTTTCCCTTCCATCTCTCCCCTCCATGTACCTTTTAGTCCAGGCTGACAGAGGTTTTGTTCATACAGATCTCACAAAAAGCTTGTTGGTTCAGCATGAAGGAAGCAGGGGTCCAAGCCATCAGACAGTAAGACTTTCCACAAGGCTTTCCTGGATAATTGCATTTTGAATCCTGACTTACAAGTTCCAAGTTTAGTTAATTCCTCAAATGGAGCACTGTTGTCTGGGGGCTTGATTTCCAGAAGCTCATAATTTCTGGAATCAGTTTTTGGTTTCTTTGTGCCCAGCAATTCAGTTCTCAGCTATCTCTTTTGTCTAACATTTTGCTATAAGATACAAGAAGCCAAGCTTCATTTTCCACATTTAGTTCGGAAATCTCCTTGTCTAAATGTCTAAGCTCATAATTTTCAAATTCTGTCTTCCATATAACATCAGGAGTCAATCTTGCTAAGTTCTCTGCAACTTTAAAACACGGATTATCTTTCCTCCAGTTTCCAATAATAATTTCATAATTTCCTTCTAAAACCTCATCCAAAGTCTCTTTAGCATCCATGTTCCTACCAACAGTCTCTTCAAAGCAATCTAAACCTTTCAAGCACTTCTTCCAAAAAATACCCCTTACCCATTTATAAAACCATTCCAGCATTTTAGGTAATTGCATCAGACTGTACCCCACTTCCAGTACCTGTATTAGTCTATCAAAGGGGTGCTGATGCAAAGTACCAGAAATCTGTTGGCTTTTATAAAGTGTATTTATTTGGGGTAAAAGCTTAGTTACAAGGCCCTAAAGAGTCCAACTCAAGGCTGCTTTCTTACCAAAGTCTGTTGCCATGTGTTGAAGCAAGATGGTTGCTGATCTCTGCCTGGTCTCTCGGGCTTTCTCAATTGCTCAGCTGCTATGTTCTCTTCAGCTGCAAACTATCAGGCAAATGGCTCATCTCTCTTCCCAGGGCTTTAGCTATTTGAGCCTTCTCCTTTCTGTCACATGGCAGGTCTGAAATGACCCAGTTCTCTCCTTTTCCTGTGTCTTCTTGAGTGAGTGTCTGTTTATATCAGCCCACCAAGGGGGCGAGGACTCAATCTGAGTCATGACCTATTGATGTGGTAGAATCAAAGTCCTAATCTTAACAGGTAATTTAATCAAGACATGTCAGCTGAATCTAATGCATTCAAAGGGTATCATGCCCAGAGGAAGAGATTAGTTTACAAACTTAATTTCTCTTTTTGGGATTCATGAATAATCTCAAACTGCCACACTTACAATTATTATTTTACAAGTATGTTTTTGTAAGAACATGCATTTTGACTCCAAGGATATTAATTTTAAATTTCCAATAGCTTTTCCCATGAAATAAGCCAAATGGTAAGCCTGAATAGTTTAGGAATAAACTCACTAGCTAAATTCTGAGGGACAGGGAAAGGTGAAAACATCTCCATTTGGTAACAGGCACTAGAATGCGTTGTTTCCCACCCCTGCCACAGAACAATATAGACAGATCAGGGCTGTGAAAGCAATTATATTCTTTTTTTTTTTTTTTTTTTTTTTAACTATAATCATTTTATTATCATTTTATCAAAGATAAATTAATATAATCAATTCAACTTTATGCTTAAAAACATGTATTTCTTGGTTTCCTAATGCATATTTTATTAACTTATTATTATATGCCTATGACTTTGCTAAGTGCCAACAACACAAAGTTATATATTAGTGTATCTTTGTTCTTATTTTTTTTTTTTTTTTTTTATATCTGGCAAGATTGTCTTTATTTTATTTATTTTTTATTGCATTTTTATTTTTTTAAAGATACTTAGATTATATAAATTATATTCTTATCCACAGTTTCCTCTACCCATTTTCTTCCTTCATTGCTACTTACTTTCCCTGTTTAGTCTTTTTTCCCCCTTTGCTTCCTGCCTCTTCTTTCATCCCTACTTCCTTCTTTATTACTTGCTCCTTTTCTTTCTCCTTGCATTTCTTACTCTCATTTTTTCTGCCATGTAGCCCCTTTCTCCTTTTTAAATTCACTCTTTAAATTTAACTGCCATCTAATTTTATTTCTCACTTTGCCACACTTCCCTTTGAATATCCTCCCTACTCCCCTTCCCCTTTTGCTCTCCTCTGGACTAATCTCTCTGGTGGTACTCTCTGGTTTCTCTCTGTTCTTGGCACCAACCTCTTCTTTGTTGGTTTTATGTGAATGCTTTCTGTTTTTTGGCTTAAGATTTGCAGCACAGCTCATCCTTATTCACTTACTGTGTGTCCGTCTAATTCTGATTACTATCACTTTGGTAGAAAACGTAATTTTCTAATTTGAAAGAGGAGCAAGGAAATGAAAGAACAGAAGTGAAGTGAATAATATACATTATTTATTAAACAGAGAGCAGGTTACAGGTCCTTTATATATATTGTCTCTAATTTCCACAATAACTCTGAAAGAAGCTATTATTTATTTTCTTTTGATAGCTGAAGTTGAGGTACAGGGAGATAAAGTGACTTGCTCAAGGCCATACAGAGCTAGAATTTTATCTCTTATCTTGCAGATTGCAGTGTCTATTTTCTGCCCACTACATCATCCTGTGTTATAATTGAATTGAATTACAGTGCTTTATCACATGGTTCTAATTAAAAAAAAAAAAAAAAAAGTAAACATTGAAAATAAGACTATATATAGAGATTTTGAAATTATCTCCATACACCAATTGCCCTCCCCCTCACATCCATATCCTTTAAATACAACAAAGAAAGGAGAGTAATGACCAGAAGTGGATGGAAAAGAAAGCAGTGAAGATGGCAAAGGCACACTTTTGCCTTTCTTTTCTCCTTGTTGATTTTATCTGTAATTGGTTCTGTTCATTAGGATCAAAGACTCAGAGACTTTTAGAATTGAAAGTAGTCTTAGAGGCCATCATTTTACAAATGAGAAAATTATGATTGAGAGAAAGAAACTGACTTGCCCAAAATATATAGATTTACCTGCTGCCCACCCTGGGCTGGGTAGGTTGAATTAAGAATTATCAACCGCTTATTGGCCTACAACAGGCACCCAATACATCTGCAAGTTCAGGAAGGTGCCAGCATCCCAGGGTGAGAGTCATTCCAGGCTGGAGTGTTATTCACCAGAACAGCTGCAAGCTGTTACCTCTCCTGGGACTCTAGAGGAATCCAGATGATCCAAAGATACCTCCATACTGGGAATGAGTGTGTTTTGAATGAATGCATGAAAAATAAATCTGCAGGGTATATGGCACTAACTCATAATAGGCCCATTGAAGCATTTGAACTCAGTACAATCTGAGGTTACCAAAATAAGGTAACTTTGTTTACTTATAATTTGTCATATATATGAGATAGTGATGAAATGATAAGCATGTGTTCATTCCATAACCACTCCTATCACTCTAGCTTTCATGCTAAATAGATTATAAATATCATAGAATTAGTGTACAGCATTAAAATAAACCAAGAGTGTTAGGGACAACAGAAGGAAAAAGAACACGGATATGCTATTTTAATATCTCAGTATCGGCATTAATTTCTTCAACATGGTGTAACAATATTTGGCTCCTGGGCAATTAGTTGTTTTTTTTAGTTAATACTGTATTTATCAGAACGTCAGTTTCTTCCCTCCTGAATATCAGCACGCCATGCCACTGGAATCTAGGAAGGAGCTAATGTATACTGAAACCAAATTTGATGCTTAGAAAATCCTTGCACTGTTGAAAGGCACACCTGTTTGTCATGTGAATTGAAATCTCAAGTAAAGAATTTCTGCAATCTCCTGTTCAGTTAGCTAAGCAGGTTTACACTCCTACTGAACTAATTCAGGGTGGAGAGGACCCTCTATTTTTCCATAATTATGTCAAAGAAATAACTTCCAGTGCCAATCTCAGTGGCTTAGGACCCCAAAGGGGAAAGGTTCAGATATATTTCAGGATATTAAATTCTTCAGATCAATTTTATTAATTTATTGATAAATTAGTAGTTGTTTTCATATTGCAGAAAAAAACTACAGTTTTTTTTGGTAAAGTACCAAAATTATTGTTAATTAAGATGTTATTATGAGTAATTTAGAGGAAGCAACTTTCTTGCTGTGTTCATTTTTATATTTAAAAATAAGAGTAGTTTGTTATAAATGTTATATAAAAATTTCAGTGAACCCAATACTAAAGAAAATAAGGAAACATTTATCAGTTGAAAGGTGCTCTCTGTAAATCAGCTTGCAGATTAATGGCAAAGGTTATTTTGGACTCTATAATCTTAAAGTGAAACAGGCCCTTTATTCATTACTTCTTTCAAAAAAAATCTCTATTTGGTTGATTTTCATTTTCTGGACATTCTCATGTTGGTTATGTGGTACTCTAATATCTTGTTTCTTCTGACTAAACAGGTTTTAAAAGCTTAAGATAAAAGACATTCTAAAATAAACGCTGGATTCATTACATAATATTCTTAGGTGTTCATGAAAATTAACAGTTTTCATTCTTTGGATAGGCATTTGTGGGCTCTGAAATATAATTTTCTACAGTAAATATGCAGTACATTCCATGGAAGAAAAAGAAAAGTTTCCAACCTCATAGAAAGAAAAGGGACAAAAGATAAAATAAAAGAATATGAATCAAGTCCACAGGCATGACGACCCTAGTCTGATTTAGCTGGCAAAGGAATTAACAGTGCTGCCTTCCAGGGCTTAATTTATGGATTGTTTGTGATAGGTTCAACCCCTTTTAAGCTGAAATTGTGTGTTACAATCTCTACACAGAATATTTCTCTCCTTTTTTTGGATGTTTTTAACCAAGCATTAACATATTCTTTCTCTACACAATACACTCCATCTGTTATGCTAAAATTAACTGTTTATATACTCATCCATGAACCTCAACCGGCTGTGATTTCCAAACTGGCTGGATATTAGAAGCTCTAGAACACATACCAGCATCTACCCCCAGAGATTCTGTTTTAAATGGTCTGGAGATGTAGTAGAGAGAAAGAAGGAGAGTGTGCTTCTTTTTTGCAGTTCCAAGTTGGAACTCAGAATTTGTTTTTTCTAGAAGCTATATTGCAACATTGATCTGGGTTTATGTTTTTTTTTTCAGTACCAAAGATAGAGCTACATCATATAAGTTAAACTTTCTGGGACTGATCTGAAACACCAAATCATTCTTCATAGTTGTTTTTTAAAAAGTGTCTTTGGTTACAGACAATAGAAGTTATAATCAGCCTGTTGATAAATTAGGAACTGTTGAGTGTTAAAGGTCATAATATTAAAATATGGCATAGAAATAATAGTGGAAATATGCTGGAGGGCAAAAAACCAGATGATAAACGCACTTTCAGAAGACAAATCATACAAAAGAATAGGGGACACTTTGTAGTCAATACAGGTGACTGATGTGAATAGTAGGGAAGAGGAGAAGGAAAAGGCTAGGTCAGTGCTTCCCAAACTTTGTTTGTAAGTTTGACCTACTAGTGAACCCAACGTAACCCACCAGAACAAGTTGGGACCAAGAGCAGAACAGCAGAGTGATACATCATCATGTCAGCACCCCACAAGTCAAACCACATTCACCCTATTGCCAATCACCCAAGCCATGAGATGGGCAAGCACACACAAACACACCTCCCAAGGTGGCTACACACCCAAGAGAGTAGGACTCACCCTGTGTCGTCTCAGAGTGCAGTTACAGGCATTTGCATAGGAGTTAAAGGGAGACAGACTCCAGCTCTGTATAAAGAACTTTCTAAGAGCTGTCAAAAAAACAAAAAAATAGATCAGATGCCTTGCCATGACCTGAACACCCCCCCACCCTCCGCGTGAAGGGTAGAGCATGGGCTGAACAGTATCTCTAGAAAGACAGGATAATTGTGTTGGGTGTGGAGCTTGTCCTAAGGGTATCCAATGGTCCTTCCAAATCTAAGTTCTGATGATTCTAGAGTCCCACAGCCTCTATCCTCCATAGTCATCTCTAATTTCATTCTGCACTCATCTGGTAAAAAAGCAATAAAGGAGAATTAAGATATTCTTCACAATGAACCATAGTGTCCCTGCACTTTGTTAAATAGTGAGTTGTCACCTAGCTTTATTTTAGAAGATTGATGTATAGGTTTTAAATCTTTGATTCCTTTTGGCAAGAAGTGAATCCTGAAAGCTCATACAAAGAACTGCAAGAACTTTAAATGGACAAATAAAAACTCCATAATAAAGCCAGTGGCTTTGTTCTCTCATTTGTGCCCAGATTTGTGATCTCAGGGGCTGGAAGTACACCCTGATCTTTATGTTTACTTTGAGACAGCAATGAAAGAACGAAGGAACGAATTTATCCTTCAAATTGGGGTAAAAGGAAGAGGTGATTAACAAGGTAAACCAAGGTACAGGGCAAACTTCCCAGTGTGACAGAACCACCATTTCCTAGAATAGACTAAAACACAGCAAAAGAACTGGGAGCCGGAGAGAACCTACACGAAAAATGGCTTTAAAGACATGATCTGTGTACAGAGTACATTATAGAGCAGGCCCGGGTTGTGGCTCGAATATTCACGTTCAAGACTGTAATGAAGGCTCTGCTGGAGTCTGTGCACTCCGTATTTTGCTACGTGGAATTCAGGCCTGTGCCAGGCACCATTTTACAATTACCTTCCACATACCACCAGGCCAAAAAGAACTGCAGCGCCATGAGGGTAAGGCCGGTTCGAGCCCAGAACCTGTGCAATGATTTCTTCTTGAAAAGCCAGGCAGGGGCACTAAAATAAACGTGGCACGAAATCCTTTCGAGCCCAGGAAACCGAGGGCTGCGTTACCAGGCCGTGTCCTTGCAGGGCACACATAGGCTCTTTCTGCTCTGCTTTTACAAGGTACGCTAGAAGCCTGCCCCAGGGAGGGCTGGGGCTGGGACGCGAGCAGGGGCGCAGCATGTTGGCCACAGCCTGCTGCCAGCCGGTCCCTGCGCCGCTGCAGCAGGACAGCCATCCTCCGTGGGCGCTCAGTCCCGAGAAGCGGGGGCCGGGGGCTAAGGGAAGTGCTGGCCTGCCTTCCTCCCAGGCGGCCCGTCGGGCACCAGGCAACGCTGAGACCTTCGGAGCCGCGTCTGTTGAGCCCCGGAGCCATCGTCCTCCGGTCCTTCTGGCCACTCCGCGGGCCGAAGCGCGCCCTCTGGCGCCAGGTGCCCGGAAGGGAGGGGGCGGCCGGCGGGCGGGGAGCAGAGGCGGTGGCGGACGAGGAGGCGGAGCTGCGCGGGGCCGGGCGCGCCGGGCCAGGAGTGCGGGGGTCGCGGCACCGAGTGGGTCCGCGAGCGCGGCTGCAGCCGGCGGCATGGCGAGCACGGCCTCGGAGATCATCGCTTTCATGGTCTCCATCTCGGGCTGGGTGCTGGTGTCCTCCACGCTGCCCACAGACTACTGGAAAGTGTCCACCATCGACGGCACGGTCATCACCACCGCCACCTATTGGGCCAACCTGTGGAAGACGTGCGTCACCGACTCCACGGGAGTCTCCAACTGCAAGGACTTCCCTTCCATGCTGGCGCTGGACGGTCTGCATCCCTTCGTCCCTGGCCCCCATCCCTCGCACCACCGTGACCTGCCCCTTGGGAGCCCGCTCAGCCGGAGGGCGTGGGAGTGGGGAGAGCGAGGCTTCTTAGCTCGAGAAGGTCCCCCGTGCCTGCTGTCTCCAGACGGCTGCTCCGCGGTGGCGCCTGTCCGAGCCTGAGACCCCGGGAGAGGGTCACGCAGACCCAGCCCGGGGTGGGTTGCGGGGTTCTTTGCTGTACTGAGAATCGAGGACACGGCTGTGGGACCCCATTCTCTCGAGGACTGTTAGGACCACTTGTTCTTTCTCCCTTTAGTTTCGTTGTTTCTTTTAAAGGTAGGCAGGGGAAAAACAAAGCATTGCAGAGGGTTGGTTTTTTTTGGTGTTTTTTTTTTTTTTTTTTCTTTCCCCACTCTTCTACAAACTTGCCTGCCTAGTCTCTTTATCCAAGTTTGGGGAAAATAAATAGCATTTGCCTGTCCCGCAGGTGCATTCTCTGTGCAGAGTACCCTTTGCCAGCAAGGATCTGGTACCAGGCGTGTTTGTTCTTTTATATTGTTATTATTAACAAGTTTTTTTTGTTAATTGTTTTGCTTTATAGCAACAGGTAGATACTAACATAGAAAATGGGCCCTGTTTAGTTTCATGAGAACCCAGATGCCAACCTGGTAGCAATGGTTGCTCAAATTCCAGGCTCTCCTCTTCCTGGCTTTTACAGCAAACTGGATGGATACCTGCAGAAACTTAATCGTTTACGTTATTTCTAGATTTGAGATGTTTTCTTTTTCTTTTATTACTGCACTTCGTTTTTATTTACATAGCTGGGTAAATAAAAGACAAAGATTTGAATCCTCTAAGATGGCACTTGCCACGAAAAGCAAACTGTTGCTTAATGTGTTTGATGGTACCTGGGTATAAGGGGATACATGTCTGGTCTTAGAAGGGTGGCACATGGTTTGGGCACTGTTGGGTAAAATAAGCAGCTGGAACACTGTTTATTGCCTAGAACTACTGTTGGAGTTTGCTGTGTTCCGCAGAGCACATGCCCAGGCAGATGCTGTGAATAGGCAGGCTCTTGTTTCTGTGGTTTACATTCAGGAATATATGGTTGACAATTCCAGCTTCCTTCTATAAGACAGTTGGGGGGACAAGAGAAAAGAGTGAGAAATAAATGTCCTGGAAGATTGTTGAGTGCAGTATAGTGAAATTTTCACCTTAGGCTTCTGAGGTGAGAATGGTTGTTTTGATGGTGGTGGGGTAGTGAGGAGAAAGGAGGACATAGTACTTAATTATCAAATTCTAGAGTTAGTTGGGAGTTAGGCAAAGAGAAGAGGAGCGACTTTGATATGCAGCCCAACTCACAAAATGGTCTTCCCGTGCATTTGTGTGTCTAGAGGATGACTTAGAAGAAGATAAATGACATCACACTATTGTTCTGCAACATTTTGAAATTAATAATATGTCTTTCCAAGTCAGTACGGTAGAACTAACTCTTTTTTTAACTGCTGCATAGTATTGGTTTATCTGGACAAACTGGCTTATTTAACCATTTACTTATTGTGGACATTGGACACTGTCCAACTTTTCATTATTATTAGCACTATCCCGAAAACCTTTCTAATCACTTTTTTTTTTTTTGCACATATGAATTTCTCAAAAGTAGATACTAAGAAATGGAATTGTCTGGGCAGTAGGATGTGCGTTTTAATATTCAATTTATACTGCCTAATTATATTCCACCAATAATATATGAGAGTACTTGTTGCTCTATATTCTTCTCAATAAGATTTTCACCCAATATGACCAATATTATCTTGTCATTTTCATTGGCATTTCCCTGGTTACCTGTGAATTTGACCGTCCTATTGTATATTTATTGACCATTTTCTTTTCTACGAATTGTCTGTCCATGTCCTATGCCCATTGTGCTGTTGTTTCTTATTGATTTGGTTTATTTTTCTAAATTATGGCTGTCAATCCTTGATTTGTTATACAGGTTGCAATCTCGGACCGTTGCTTGTCTTTTAAATTTATTTCTCATGTCTTCTCTCGTACAGAACTTTAAAATGTGTAATGTACTCAAACGTATTGGTTTCTTCTTTGATGACTTTGCCTTCTGTGGCTTAAAAAGGCATTCCCTACCCCAAGGTAATAAGCTTATTTTTCTGGCTTTCCCAGAATAACATTTTTGAGAGTTAAATCAGATAGCTTCATTTTCGTATCCCACCTACAAGTGGAACTTCCCTGAGCAGGCCCTTCTGCTTGTCTCCTGTCTCACATGTATTCCCAGGGCAGCCTCATCTGTTGGGTGCTGGCTCTGAGGCAAGTCCTGCCAACAGCATCCTGCCGGTGAATTTCCTGATGATCCCACATTCCATGGTGGCCCCAGGCCTGGGCAGAGCAATCCTCCTCTCAGCCAACCTAGATTCCAACCTAGAGTCTCCTTGCTCAATGTATTTGCTGGTACCTCAGTATAGGGGAATACGTGCCTGGTTTTAGAAGGGTGGCACATGGGATGTGTCCTGTTGAGTAAAATACAGGCACAAACTGCACTCGCTAGTCTAGTCTTAGGTGGAAGAACAAACAGCCTGTTGGATGCAGAGGACAGGATCCTTATTCTGGATTTCCTAGAGGAGGTCAAAGCTCTGATTTCTCACTGACAGGGGATATCACTGTCACATAATGAGGACTAGGAAAACCAAATATCTACATTTAATGTTAAGGCTCTAACTCTAAATCTGCTAGATGAGTTTCTTACTACTCATCAGAGACTTTGATCTTGTTATTAAGCCTGTGAAGTAGTTGCTGCTCTCCCTGTTTTCTAGCTGAGAAAACTAAGGCTTAGAAAGATTAGGTAATGTAATCAATGGAACATTGCTGATAAATAGATGAGCCAGAGTTGAAATCAGAGTTTCTGCCTTTCCTCCCACACCACTCTTTTTTCCAAGGATTGGCAAAAAGTACATAAAGCTACTAGTGTAAAGAAAAGCACATTCTTGTTTTCCCCTAGAATCCCATAACTAGCACACGTGCTACAAGTGAATTGTCTCCACCAAGAGGATATTTTCATTTTTACTAGTTTGAAATTGAAAATAAGATACACATAATTTGGAAAACACCTTTTAAAGGACACCTTGAAAGTTTTCCTCCTATAGAATTCATTAAAGTCACTTTATTTTACTAATTGAAAATTTCATGGTTGAATGAGCTAGTGATTTCTGTTTATTGCTAGCCCATATTCCTGTCAAAGTTCCAGTTAAACTTTAGCTGAGAAACATTTTCAGCCATGTTTTTAGTATATGCTATTTGTTTTTGATAGTGGAAAATGTTTGCCATTTCTCCTTGGAGAATTAAGTATAAATTATACATCAAAGAACTTCTAAGTAAATATGTTCATGCTTCAGCACTTTTATGTGTTAATTAGCTTTTAACGGTGTCAATAAATTAGATCTGTCAGAAATAATGGCCTCCTTGACTAGGTTTTTACTACCACTTCACATGATGGTGTTACTTAAAGAAGTTTAACCCTCAGGAACCATTAAAAAGCAAGGTTGTAGAGGTCTGCCTTTCAAACTATAAACTCTGAGTTTAAGTCACCTAAGACCTGAGTCCATGGGTGTTCATAAGTACTGGTTGCCCCTAATTTACAAACCTCAAGCTTACAAACAACTCGATTATATATACAGCTGGCAGAGGAATTGATCCCTAGGTACCGTGACCCCCTACTCTTTGCTCCCCATTTCCGAAAATCTGGCTTAATGATTGACCTTATGAGGTACCTTCTTTTCTGCATCCAAAAAGTTAGCAAGGTAGGAACCTTTCCTCCAAATCAGAGTTCCAGTTGGTATTAAAGAAGGAGTGACAAATCAGAACCCCACTCTCTCCATCTCTGCTCTCCTACTTGTGCCATGAGATCAGAGCTGTTCCTGCTATCAGGATGAGGGCTGAGATGGAGGAACTCATAAAGTCACAAACTCACGGGTAGGGAGTGGGGAGCGGGGACTGAGTTAAGGTTTAAAGACTACTATTATTTTCCCAGTCGTATTGAGATTAAATGGGCTGGTCTGGGATTCTAACTACTGTTTACCCCCTGGGAAAATGCATTCCATGTTCTAAATGACCAAATAGTAGATTTAACCTTTTGCTAAGTTCCTGACCACCTACCTGTACTTTCTGTTAATAGAGCCTATAAGATAACTAAAGTAAATGCAAATTACGGTGCATGATAACTTTTTCTAGGATATTGTGTGTGTGTGTATATATATTATTGTTGTTTATATGTTTAACAATTGCAGTCAGAGTCAGCTAAAACACCTCAAACCATAGAATAAAATAAATCTTAAATGATGAGAACACACTGTCCCAGTAACTCGGATGGCAAATGATGAGCCAGTTTTGATTATCCCGGTAGACTTTCTTTAATCTTTCAAAGGACTAACAGGTTTCCTCTCTGTGTGCCTCTTCCTGCTTTTTGGGCTCTGGCTGGAGGACTTTAGGGTTGAAATTTAAAATAGAGCTAGTTCAGTATTTGTAACAGACCCAGATATTCCTGCAGCATGCTTATTGCTGTCAGAATAAGCCTCCATAGTTCTGTTTTGCTAAAAGTAAGTTTCTTTTTTGTTTTTTTTTGATAGCTTCACTGTCAATGAAATTATTTTCTCTCCGGAAGTAGTTCATACTATAAAATAAAAAGTCATTGTAATTGCATTTGAGAGGGCCAAAAGTTTACGTCTAAGTGGAGCATCTCCTGTTTACTCCTTAAAATGGATCTGATAAATAGGAATAAAACTTTAAATGATAATTCTAAGACCATGATAAGCATAAATTCAGGGACTAAATGCTGATAGGTGGCCTGCAATCCATGTTTCTTTGGGAAAGAATGAAAATTTTACTGTAGGTTTTGCCAGAACACTACGAATAAATGACTTGCTGAATTTTGGCACTTAGAAGTTTTTCAGTGTTTAAATTATATTTAAAAGTTTAATTTCAAATGTAAACTGCTGTATCTGTATGCTCATTTGCTTAACAAATATTTACTTACACCTGGTATGTGCTACTGTCACTATTTCAGATTGAAATGTGGCACTGTTTCAGACTGAAATGAAAATGACCTCATGTGGTAAAAGTTTATTAGTTTAAATCTTATTCATTTGAAATTTGTTAGTGTTTGGAGAAAAACTAGGCTGAAGTTTACCATCAGTCACCCTGGCTGTGCAAATAAAAATAGGTGGCTAAGAAATGAATGGTGCAGGAATAATGCTCCAATTAACAAAACACAATTTTCAAGTATGCTGTTAACACTTTGAAAGCATCCATTTATAGGCAAACAGGCAATTTAATACTTATAATTTGTCTTTTACTAAACAATGCTTTATTAAACCCAAATTTATTAGATGTGCCCTGAAAATAATACGTCATTAAAATACTTCATGGTTTAGACTCTTCATGGTTCATGATGATGTTCTAGTTACTCTCATTTATAAGCTTTCACTAATATTAGAAAGTTTGACCCTTTGGGTGCTCGTTACCCAGTTGTAAAATTTATAATTTTAAATCATCATAACCATCAAAACATCTTTTTAAAAGGCCTGACATCGGGAAGCAGCTGTGGCTCAAGTGGTTGGGCTCCCGTTTACCCTATGGGAGGCCCCGGGTTCAATTCCTGTGGACCTCCTGGTGAAGGCCAGCCAGCCTGTGCGGCTCGGTGAGCTGACACAGCAAGATGACACAACAAAGGGAGACAAGCAGACACAGAAAAACACAAAGCAAATGGACACAGAGAGCACAAGCAGCAAGAGGGGAATAAAAATAAATCGTAAATAAATAAATAAATAAATAAAAGGCCTGGCATGCAGAGGATTGTAATAGTGGCTGATGATGTTTCTCACAGCAAGAGGCAGTGTTTGTGCATGGACTTTGGTGTCAGATGGGGGATGGCATCCATTTCTCCCACTTAACTGACCCCTCTCTGGCATATCAAGTAACCTAGGATATACCTTAGTTTCCTCATCAGTAAATATGGAAATAACACCACTCAGAGATCTATCCTGAGAATTATGCACAAACCGTACTTAGAAGTGTGTGGCATAGAACAGGCACTCGATGTAGACTAACTGGCTTTCCTTTCTTGCTTGTCTTGGCACGTGTTTTAACCACCATGGTTATTTTTTAGGAAAACAGAACAATTGTTTGACAGTGTAAGATGAGGATTCATCCCTGGCCAGCCACATGTTTTATGTTAATGTGAAAATGACCTACTCTAATTGCAGGTTATATCCAGGCATGTAGAGGACTTATGATTGCTGCTGTCAGCCTGGGCTTTTTTGGTTCCATATTTGCACTCTTTGGAATGAAGTGTACCAAAGTCGGAGGCTCAGATAAAGCCAAAGCTAAAATTGCTTGTTTGGCTGGAATTGTATTCATACTGTCAGGTAAATAATCACTTTCTTCCAAGAAACAAGGTACTTCATGATGTTAATGAGCTAACACTAACAATAGTACTTTCCCTCTCATACTCTTTAGGGCTGTGCTCAATGACTGGCTGTTCCCTGTATGCAAACAAAATCACAACGGAATTCTTTGATCCCCTCTTTGTTGAGCAAAAGTAAGTACTTTTCTCAGTCTGTATGTTTTTAACTCACAGGAAATGCATAAAATTATAAATTAAGATACATGAATTTCCCATATGGCATATGAAAAGTGAGACAGTCTGACAAATGGTAATTAATGACATCATTCAAGATTAAGCATTTTATGATTCACCAAAGATGCACTTAATTACCTCATTTGTGTTACATAGGGTCTTGCCGGAAAATAGCTCGAGGCATATAGGCTTTAGAACTATAAACTTCATCTGCTGCACAGCACAAAATTGAAGTAGAGGAAAAGTGGAAGAGAGATGTAAGATGGGTTGGGCAGAATGATGGGGTGTGACGATAGAAACTTAAAAGCTTGACTTGACTGTTGACTATCCAAAATGATATTTGCCAGATGCCATTCTCTAGTCCAGTTTTCTTTCAATTTTCCTTTTAAATTTGCTCTGTCGCTGAGCAAACCAACTCCAACTAATAAATCTTTAAAAAGGAACTCCACATGATGCAAAGTTGTTTTTTTTTAATGGTCTGGGAGCATGGCACAGATACCCAGATGTAACCAGTATCGGTTGCAGATAAATTCTTTGACATTAACAGGTCAGTTTGTTTGTTTCTTTTATGGCTTGTTGCTTTTTATCATTTCCCTAGCCTTGTTTCTTTGGGTTGGGAAAATCCCAAGGTTACCAAATCAGAATTAATAATATTTATATCAGATCTCTTGTCTTATTGAGAATATACCCACAGACCTCTGTAGAAAGCCGTAGGGATATACATCTATTAATATCCACAAGGCTAATAATTCTTTCAGATTTCAGATCGAAGACACAGAATTTATAAAAGTAATTACTAAAATAACTGGTCAAGTTTGCATACTTCTTTCTGGTGGATTTGGGCATCTTTAGAACCATAAATTTCCAGCCTTCGTCTTTGGAATATTTTATGCAAAAATAGTAAAGGCTTATATGGAATGAAATAGAATGAAAATAATAGCTAACATGTTGAGCCCCTACCACGTGCCAATAATTGTCTTCAGAGCATTATGAATATTATTTTATTTAGTTCTTACAACAGCCTTAAGAGGTATATTCTCCTGATACCCTCTTTATAAAGATGAGGAAAGAGATCAAGTAATATGTCGAAGGGAACAAAGCTAGGATGTTGCTTGAACAGTGATTCAAGCCTGGTGGTCTAACTCTAGAATCCTTGCTCTGGAATGTGTGATTTTTAATATTTTATTATTTCATAATAAAATATTATGAAATATTATTTTATATTATGCTGCATTATCAGAGGAATTTCTTTTGTATGTTTTAAAATAGTTTGTATTCAGAAAGCTTATTAAATAGGAAACAAAAACAACTGTCTTGGACTCCAGTCTAATTTTTACTCTCCTACTTATGTTAGAAAAATGCATCCCAATTGATACATTTTCTCCTTAATTAATTAATTAATTAATTAATTTTATTTATTTATTTTTTACCGGGAGGTACCGGGGATCAAACCCCAGTCTCTCCATATGGTAGACGGACGCCGAACCTTTTGAGCCACATCCGTTTCCCCTTAATTTATTTTTGTTAACAAGATGTGAACAGGTATAAGTGATACCAAACATTGAGATGAAAGATTTTGATTTGGCATATTCTAGGAGAAAGTATTTCCTTAGCTGGTATTTGCTAGGAATTAATAGTTGGTGTCTCTGGTTGAGTTTGTGTCTGAATTTAGAGAGGAATGTTTTGGAGACTGAATGCTAATGGCAGGGCTAACCTTAGGTGAGCTGTGATTTGGAGGGCACTTATTCTATATCTTTGATATCTTGATGGACCTATATGAGATTAATCTATTTTCTCTGACTAGCACGGTATCTGGCGTATGGTATGCTCTATAAAAAAAGGGTCTGTTAAACGAAATTCTTATCTTTAGAACCAGTCCTTTCAGGTAGAAAAGTCTTGTTTCTCAGCAGAGGAGAAATCTCTGAGTGGATGGAGATAGAAAGCACACTCATTTTACTCTTGACATAATTATCATAGATTAATCTCAAATAAACTAGTTACCACCCAGTAACATCTCTCACTCCAGCACTAGAAAGTATGGCTGTGGTACAGGCACAGATGTGTTTGGGCTCTTAGAAGGGGCAGTGAGAGACAGCTTCTTGTTACCTGCTTTAGTTTGAATTTCTGGTGAACAAATACTTGCTCCCCAATACCCAACCCTAAAATACACTGGAAAACAGTTCAGGCCTCAGAATGTGGGTTTTTTTTTTTTTTTTTTTTTTTTTTTTAAAAACTCG
>JAKSZT010054334.1:9640041-9665615 GCA_026826555.1 Tolypeutes matacus | reverse complement strand
TATTGTTGTTTTTGAAAGACTCGATATGATTTTTTTTTTTTTTTTCATTTTTTTTTTTTATTTTACCGGGAGGTCCCGGGGATCGAACCCAGGTCCCTCCATATGGGAGACGGACGCCCAACCAGTTGAGCCACATCCGCCCCCCTTGATATGATATTAATTGAATCTTCTCTGTAGATTCCCAAGGCATCCCAATATAAGGTACACCTTGGTTGCCAAAGTACATAAACACAACTGAGGTCATCAACAGAGTTTCTACTGTATTCCTATTATGTGCAGGGACCACATAAGTACTTTGACAATGAGGAAAAAAATGAGTGGCTTCTAATGCACAGTTGGAGTAAAGATGGTGGCTGTAACCCTATAAACTATATTCAGTGGCTATTTACACTAAACCCTTCCCTTCCCAACATGTATATGGGAACATTTTTATTTCCAAGCTACAATAATTTGATGGACTTTCAATCTGACTCTATGGTTGTTCTCTACCATTACCCCATTTTCTCCTTTTGTTTTGCTTCCCTGCTTTCATTCAAGCTATGATTATGTTTTTTTAATTTCTTTTTATTTTTTTTATGATTATGTTTTATGATTACAGTATGGGTTCATGCAAACACTTGAAAACTATTTCTCAACTCTTCCCTTTAGGCTGTTTCAAACCAGCTTCCCCTTTCTTATTAAAATAAAACCTGCCAAATCCAAAAAAAATTTTGCACTCCTATAAGCGTATGCTAACAAGTACCCCTTAGCATGATTCACCATACCCCAGGGTGTTGAAATTTAATTACATTATTCCTACCAATGCTTTATTTCCCAAGCATTAACTTCCTGAATACCTTGCTCTGTTTTCTTAAACAGTTCCAAGTAAGACTTGATTGACAAAAAGAAACTTCATTTCAAATCAAAGTTATAGCATGGAAAACCAATTGCCCTAATTGAGGAAACAGAACATTGTGATCTTTGATTTATTCTCTTTTAGTACATGAGATTTTTCATTAATGTTTTGACTCAGATAGTCTCATCTTTGGGTTATTATCATCCTTTGGCTTTACTGTTTTCATAGTTTTTTTAAAACCCTGTAATTATGTCTAGCACTCTTCATTCCTAGCATATATTTATTTTCTATTTTAGGATTTAATTTAGGTAAAATTGTTTCCCCATTGTGGCTATTTAGTAGTTAGAAATAAACAGCTCTTTGCTTTCAGATAAATTTTCTCATTCTTATTGTATTACATTAAATGAACAATAAACAATTCAAGAAGTAAATTTCTAGACTAAACAATTTTTCCTGGGTGAGATTGAAAGGAATACTGATCTCACCAGGTGACCTTGCCAAGATATTAAACTTGTTGTCCCTTCATATAATGTAATAAATTATGGATGTTTATTTCCTTAAACTTACTCCATTTATGTGGTTATTTGGAGAATGAATTAATGTTGGTAAAGAACTCATAGACCAAAGCAGATTTATTGTTATTGTAGTTATTATCTTGTGTTAACAGGAAGAACCTGCAACATTGATATAAAGATAGTGGTTGCCAGGGGTTCAGAAGGGAGTGGGAGGGATGAATAGGTGGAACACGGGGCATTTTTAGGGCAGTGAAATTGTTCTACATGATCCTGCAATGGCATTATGCATTTGTCAAAGCCTATAAAACTGTACAGAACAAAGTGTAAACCATAATATAAACTATATATGGTGCTTCAGTGTTGGTTCATCAGTTATAAGAAATGTACCACACTAGTGTAAGATGTTAATAGTAGGAGAAACTGTGTATGTGTCGTGGTGGTGGTGGTGGGGTTATATGGGAACTTCCTATAATTTTCCTGTAAATCTAAAACTTCTCTAAAAATAAAGTTTATTACAAAAAATGAAAAAAAAAAACCACCTCATAGATTCTTGGATAGGAGAGTCCATGTAAGTGCTAAGTGTTAAGAACAAAAGAGAATTCACCTGTTAAATATTAAGAATGTGTTATTCTGTGACTTCACTCTGTTCACAGGTAGCATAGGCCACCTCAAATCACCAGAATTGCTATGATGCTTTTATGCTAGCATGACTTCAAAAATCTGCTTGGAAACGGAGTGTTTGGCAACTATATTTTGCTTTTCCTGACCAGTCATGGAGTCATTATTCTGTCAGCTTTCCATGTTTTCTAGTAAGCCCACAGTCCCTCTCCTTTTCCCATCCTGGCTAACCCCAGCCCACCTTGAGGACTTGCATTCTGGGTAAGGTGCCTTTCCTGGGCGCTCCGTTTGCACCTTGTGCTCCTGCTGTCGTCCTACTGTCGTTCTCTGTCTCCTGAACCAGACCATGAGCATCTTGAAGCAGAGACCACATCTTACTAATGTGAGAATCTCATGTAGCTAGTTCATGCGCCATGACCTTTACAGCCAGAATGGCACTCAGCAGTGGGGGATGACCATCTCCTGTCATTCTTCCATCCTAGAATAGAAAGACCAGGCATGCCCATGGAGAGATGATAAAGGGAACGGGGAAGAGGCAGCAAAACACACTGTCTAAGAGTGAGTCCCAGAATCTAGACAGCCTGGGTGTAAACCCTAACTCTGCCACTTACAAGCTATATAACCTTGAGGAAGTTACTTACTCTTTCTGTGCCTTGTCCCTCGTTGGCAGAATGCAAAAAGGAGTAATAGTATGAGGTCGTGAAGATTAAATGAGATAATTTTTCAACTATTTAGAGCAGTGTCTACCACCTAGTAAGCACTCAATAAATAGCTAATATTTTAAGGGTACTGATCCTTAAGCGTAGTATGTTAAAGTAGCAATATATTATTTTACATTATATGGTATATTGATGTTAGCCACAGAGAAATGTGTATTGAGATGTTGAACATTACCAGAAGGGATAATTGTTTTGAGAGCTTGGCTTTCAAGGGGAAGGAGGTTTGAAAGGGACATGGCATGAAGCCATTTAGAAGACACAAGGCTTGTATATTTTCTTCTCTGTTTTCCTGCTCAGCTCTGTCACAGCACTGATTTAGGGATGAGCAATACTTTGAAACTGCTGTCATGTGGATAGGTCCTCTTGAGACCCTCCACACGAGAACTTATCCTACACAAGTCTTCCCCGACACTTGGTTTATTCTCAAATATTTTTAGGTAGACTGTTGAGGATTCTGAATGAAATGTAGGATGCAGTTTTAATTGACCAAAGCTTTTTTGGCTGCAAGACCATCTGTATGTTCTTCCCTCCACACAAACAAGTGTCCACATCCACATGCAGAGATTCTTTTTTTTTTTTTTTTTTTTTTGCATAAAACGCAGGATTCTTATATACCATCCTATTATTAACACTTTTCATTGATGTGGTACATTTATTACAATTGATGAAAGCACATTTTTATAATTGTACTATTAACTGTGGTTTAACTTAGGATTCACTGTATTGTGCAGTTCCATGAATTTTTTTTTTTTTAATGTTTATTCCAGTAACATATATGAAACCTAACATTTCCCTCTTTAACTACATCACACAGAGTTTCTTGACCTATGTTTAGAATACTGATCATACCCTAAAGTGTCTCAGGACAGTGTTTGTTGTTTCAGTAGTTTTCCACCTCCTCATAGCACAGCCCTGTCTGCAACACTGATCTATTCAGACTTCAGATTTTTCATGTCAACATGTTATTGTACCTACTGGGAGTATTATGACTCAACACATCATTTCTCACTTAAAATCAAGGCCAAGCAAACTCCCAATTATCCACACTACTGGAGATCAGTGGCATGGATGTTGCTAAACACCAGATTTGTTCTTGAATTGGGGACACTAGATAACTCTTTTTAAATTATAATTTACTTTGGCTAACATTATATTGTAGATGATTTTTAAACTTCCATGAATAACTGGCAAGAAATAGAACATAAAGTCACTCACTGATAACTTTTTTTTAGAAATTTGTTTATTTTTTTGTTTGCCTGCCTTTAAAAAAACTTTTTTTTTTTTTACCGGGAGGTCCCAGGGATCGAACCCAGCTCCCTCCATATGGGAGACGGACGCCCAACCATTTAAGCCACATCCGTCCCCACTCACTGATAACTTTACAGACTATTAGGCAGGGCAGCATAGTGGTTAAGAGTGCAGGTTTTAGAGTTGGACCTCAGCTCCGATTCCGGCCTCACCTCTTACTCCTCTATGTTATCTTAGGTAAGATTCAGTTGTCTCACCTGGAAAACAGGGATAGTGCCTTCTGCTTCTGAATATTAAAAGGATTAAAGAAAATAATATATATAAAGCATTCA
This sequence comes from Tolypeutes matacus, assembly GCA_026826555.1. Lineage (NCBI taxonomy): Eukaryota > Metazoa > Chordata > Mammalia > Cingulata > Chlamyphoridae > Tolypeutes > Tolypeutes matacus. Next base: position 9,661,348 of record JAKSZT010054334.1, on the reverse strand, counting down.
CCACAGTGGCACATGGTAGATCAATAAAAGATAATGCATATATGTGGGAAAAATACAATTAATATAACCTATGGACTATAGTTAACAGCAGTACTGTAATTCTTGCATCAATGCCAAAGATGTACTGTGTTAATAATAGGGGGGTATGGAAAAAATACACCAAATGTACGCTGTGGTCCATAGTTAGTGGTAATACTCTGATGATGTTATCTCACAGTCTGTAACAAATGTTTCACAACAGTGTGGTGTGTTGGTGAGAAGGGTTGTTGTATGGGAATTCTACACATGTGCATGATTGTTTTGTAAGTTCACAACTTATATAATAAAAACATATTTTAAAAAAAGATAATGCATATATGGCTGTTATAATCTAGCCACAGAAAAGCAATTTAGAATTGGTAACCCAAAACTCAGTCTTTTAATTTGGGTTTCCTAAATTTGAGAATTCTCCATGAAGGCTCTACATGTGAGTGGACACTTACAATTTAAATTATCCCCTTCTACTCTAGTGACCATTTGGGAGGTAGCTGCCATTATTTTGTAAATCTCTTGGGAAACTTTGGGTAGAAGGCCCCGTGGCATTCCACCCCCACCCCTCAGTATTAGAGGACTGTCAGTAGTAGAGAGAAATTATACTAATTGCATAAGGGAGACCAGACTGTGGCAACAGTCTCAACAGGAGATATGAGACCGGTGGGTGCTAAACAGCCTGCTGGTAACTGGAACTACCAAAGAATGCAGAGTATTTGGGTAGAGTGTTTTTATGTAATGCCTGTAGAATACTTCTTATGAAATCCATTCTGCAATTATATTGACCTTGCATTATACAAATCGATGCATTGAAGAAAGTTTACTTTAGATTATACTCTTTGAAAGAATGGCATACCAATGGAATTCAAGTTTTAAAATGTTAAAATTAACTATATATTTGAATGTGGTTAAAAGGGGAAATTTTAGCTTATATATATGTTACTAGAATAAAAATTTTTAAAATAAAACAACATAGCAGGGAGCCGATGTGGCTTAAGCAGTTGAGCGCCTACTTCCCACATGGGAGGTCCTGGGTTTGGTTCCGATGCCTCCTAAAAACAACAACAAGCAAACAAATGAAAAACCCAATTCAAGGGAGCTGATATGGCTCAGTGGTTGAGCACCGGATTCCCACATATGAGGTCCCAGGTTCTATCCTCAGTCCTGGTACCTCAAAAACAAACAAACATAAACGCAGAGCAGGATAGCTCAGTGGTTGAGCACCTGTTTTGCATGTAAGAGGTCCTAGGTTCTATCCTGCGTACCGCCTAAAAAAAACAAAAACACAAAAAACAAAGCACAGGCCTGTACAACACAAACAGTGAACCCTAATGTAAACTATGGACTATAGTTAATAGAAAACTATAAAAATGTTTTTCCATAAATTATAACAAATGTACTACACTAATGCAAGGTGTTAATAATAAAGTGGTATATGGTATATGTATTTTATGCATGATTTTTCTGTACATCTGCAACTTCTCTCATTAAAAAATGTAAAATACACACAGATGTTAAAGTTGATAACATAGGGGTGTACTTTTTAGAATTTAACTTTTGGGAGCATATTTAGTTGTATTAGTATAACTAGAATATTTAATTTGGCTGTTTCCACTCTTGATTTAAATGGGGAGTAGGACAATATATTTGAAAAACCACTATACTCTTTGTAAGAAGAGCCTCTCCTACTTGTGAACTTCAGCAGGATCACTTGACATCTTTCATTTGTTAAACAGTTTTGTTTTTATGAGGAGCTGCTCCTTCTTTTTTTTCAGCTGCAATATTTCCTGATTTTAAATGACAATACTCAGGGAAGCGGCTGTGGCTCAATCAGTAGGGCTCCCGTTTACCATATGGGAGGCCCCGGGTTCGGTTCCAGGGGCCTCCTGGTGAGGGCAAGCCCGCCCGCACGGTGTGGTTGGCTGACCCAGCGAGCACAAGCAGCAAGGGGGGGATAAATGAATAAAATAAATAAAAAAAAAAATCTTAAAAAAAAAAAAAAATAAATAAATAAATGACAATACTCACCTCTTTTGGTGCAGGGTGAAAGGACAGCCTGAGGGAATTCAGAAAAAATTCCATACCCTTGAGCAGTTGAGCCACTGAGAATTTAAATGAGCCAGGGAGAGAGAAAACTCAATCTTTCTGAAATAACAACTAAAAATATGTTATATTGATTAGTTTTTTTATATTAATAAAATAAAATATTTTACTTAGCTAAGGCATACATAAGAGGAAGATGGCGTGATGGTTATGAGCTGGGGGTTTAGAATTGCCGTCCTGTGTTTTAAATCCTGGTTCTTCCATTTACTTACCTGATCTGTACAGCGAAGTTCTGTCCTCAGCCTGATGATTGTGGATCTGTCTGGTGTTAAGCACATTCATAACCTTTCAGGATAATGAAGAAACTTTGGTGCTCTTAATAGCTCAAAACAGAGGCTGGGTTTCCCCACCCCGGGTGGGAGAACTAGGCTTTTTAAAGTCACATCTCCTAGCTTCTGGTCTAGAGCCAAGAGGATATTGTTAAGAAAACAAAGACCTGCAGTACATAATCAGAAATTTGTGTAATCTTCTGAGGTCTTGAAGTCAGCTTCTTAGCATTACCAAAAATGAAGAGATTTCTAGGCAGAGACTCTTTCCCAATCAGTGTCAAAGCAGGTATGTCTCCGGAACAAATTTGGGTGGATAATATATTGCTTGCTCTCAATCCTGTCTTTCAATAATACAAGTCAGCTTTTGCCAGATGACATATACTGATAAATGTGAACTGAAGTCACTGTTGAGTAAGTCTGTGATATGTCTTTCAACAGAATGAAGAAACAGTAACAAAACCTTCACATTTGTTAAATTGTTAAAAAATTATTGGGGTAGAAAAGACTTCAGCTCTAATTGGGTACTATTAAAATTTGTCACTGGCAGAATTCACAGTGAAATTCAAATGGAAATGATATTTTCCTCTGAATAGTGTCTATTAATGATGTAAAGAAAATTAAAATATGTTAAAAAAACAGAAGTGAGCTAGTTTTTAATATATGCCAAACTCATGACTGTTAAATCCCTTCAGAAGTTTCAGTATGATTTTAAATAATATAAGGATAAAATTCACAACATTTGACCTGCCTGGGTAACTTCTTATTTGCAACAGTACATGTTTGTATACTTCTTTAAATGAATTCACATAGTACAGAGCTGTGGTTTATGATTTCTATAATCCCCATCCTCAACTGGTCACTACTAATAAGTAGAAACTTATTTTTACTCAACTGTGTTACCTGACACTGGTATCCTGTTTTAGCAAAGCTAAGTATTTCGAGAAAAATCTCAACCCATTTTTTCAGGGCATATTTATGCTAAGAGTAATACTAAGGCATTGTTTTGGAAAAGAATAGAGAAACATAGAAAGTACCATAAAATTGTTGAGTAATCATGCTACAATGATATCATTCAAATAGAAATTTTTGTTAAAAAAGATATAGCTCATTTTGGATGGATGATATAATATTTAACTAAAGTATCTTTTATAAAATTACCAGTTTAACACTCTTGATCTGGCTGGCTCTTTTTCAGTGGTGCACTTCACCTCACTTTTTACCTGTGCACTTAGGTTAGTTTTTAGTGCAGACTGAAGGTGTTTTTCCCCACTTACACCAGCCATATTCTTTCTGCCTTTGACTCTGATTGGGAGCAACTGTAAAAGTTTCTTGGTTCCAACAGCATAATCAGTGCCCTCCCCACCCCACCCCCATTAGGTGCTTAGCCCTAGTTTTTCTGTTGCAGCTGTTCCTTGCCCCATCTATCACCTTGATTTCCCGATAAAGGAAGAGCAAGAGTAAAGAAAGAAGGAATCACAGGGCAGCATTGATCGCCTCCATAACCCCACACAAGGCCAATGTAGGCAGGTCTCAAACACTCCCGTCCTGTTGCACGAGGGTAGTGGCTGGAGCCATGCCGTTTCCCAGGCACTGCTGAGAATGAACCCACACCCGAACACTTCTTTGCGGAGGACAGAGAGCTGAGAGAGAGTGATGAGGCGTGTAGAAAGGGAAGAGGCAAGGCAGCTCGCGGCTACTGCCGTGAAGAGCTGGCTCTGCACCTGGTTCAGTGTTCTTCCCCTCACCTCTTCCTAGTCCGCGTCTTCTCAGTAGTATCTGTCTGATCAAGCAGACTCTTCACTACACTGTGAAGTACAGTCAGGGGGGAAATGGTGTCTGTCAATTTTCTGCCTTGCGATGGAGATGGACCAAAAAAAGCTTGAGTCACTTTTTTTAAAAAAATCTATTTTTCAGGAAAAGGATAGACAATCATAAGCACACACAGTCTCAAAGATTTTGATCTGTTTTTCTCATCCTGGATTTATTTCTCACAGTGAATCCTCCTCCCCTAAAAGGATTTCCTCTAGCCATCCACTACAATTTATTTTTGTTCTCAGTAGCATTATTTTTTACTCTTAAAGAATTTTCACTTTCTTCTTTGTAGGGTGACCTCCCCAAGGGCTCATTTATCTTTGCATCTGCTTCAGTGATCAGCCAAGTACTGTGGCCGGCCACCTAGGAGATGCTTAATAACAATTTATAGTTACAGGAGTTATTTTTATTCATCTCCCCCACTAGACTGAAGTGATAAATAAGGTGATGCTGTCTATCACTGACCCTTTATGGTCACCTTACACCATGGTTTGTACATAGTAGGTACTTAAAAGGTTTAGCAAGTTGAACTAAAATTAAGAGAAAGGAGGCCTGACCTTTTTAATCTGCCCAAATAATGACCCCGCACAACAGATTAAATGGAAGGAAAGCTTTGTGAGGCTAGGGCAGGACCCAGAGGAAGGATGCTGTATGGGTGACGAGACCTGGCTATAGTTGAGCTTTGCCTCTACATTGCTTATGTGGATCCCTTGATTTTCTTTTCAGGATTATGGATATAATAAAGTAATAGCTATAAAAACACACTGAAAAAGTTAAAAAGAATTACACAGACACAAGGCGTTATTACTTCTTTCACAAGTTCCAGTGGCAAAAACTTATGAGCATTTAGTAAATGTTGTTGGCTAGAAGTGTTAAGTACTGCTTGCTCCCCCAAACAAGGAAACCGTGATACTTGTGTACCACTTCCTCACAGGTATGAATTAGGAGCTGCTCTGTTCATTGGATGGGCTGGAGCATCACTCTGCATAATTGGTGGTGTCATATTTTGCTTCTCTATATCTGATAACAACAAAACACCCAGGTATGAAAATAGACAAAAGTTACCTGTTATAAAACCTCAATACTGGTATAAATTATTACATGTGGAACAAATTTATTCATAGTTCATATGATTCTTAGAAGTTTCAAAAACCCAGAATTGGGAAAAGTTAGGGAGACAGTTAATTTAAAAAAAAAAGGTCATCATTATCCAAAACAATTTGTATGAGTAGAAACTTCATTTGAAAGCTGGAATGTAGTTCTACCAAGTATCAGTTTTGAGGGGTACAGGTCCTAAAAAAGTGGTAACAGCAAAATCGATTGCCTTAATATACGGGTCTAAATATGAGGTCACTTTGGCCTCATCATAATTTTCATATAGGCAGAAATTGTTGATGAAGGTCACCACTCCTACATACCAAGAATATAAGTTGCAGATAATGGTTTTTAAAGAGAATGACTGAACAAAAGAACAAGCCATGAAGTTTCTTCTGCAGAGGTTCTTTGTTGGTCAGATTATTCAGAAATGACACTGTAATATATCTTGGGTTGAGGGGGAGAGAAGAAAGCTAACTAAAAGTAATCAGGGGAAGATTTAAACTTAGCTCTTTACAAAAAATAGGGGAAACCAGTTCCTCCCATTTTTGTTTGCCCCATGTATAGAATATAATCTACAAAACTGTTTTTTGCCTTTCAGAATGGGATATGCATACAATGGGGCCACATCTGTCATGTCTTCTCGGACAAAGTATCATGGCAGAGAAGATTTTAAAACCACAAACCCTTCAAAACAGTTTGATAAAAATGCTTATGTCTAAAAGAGCACTGCTGCAAGCTGTATCTTCAGTTTGTTATTAAAAGTGAACTGTTCACAAAATGATTCCATCAAGGTCCTCCTATAATTAACACTGAAACTATTTTTAAAATATGAATTTGATGAATCTGTTGATTATATGGATGTAAATGTTCTTATTATATACATAGTTATATACTAATCATTTTCTGTTGTGGCTTTCTATAAAAAAAATAAACAGGTTATTTACAGGATTTGTATATATTTTATATATTTATATGACATGTAAAGTATTTAGTACCAAAGGTGCAAGAAGTATTCATAATATAACCTTCTTAATCATTCAAACATTGAAGTCTTTGTCCCTATTCCTTGTTTCTTTTCATTCATAGATTAACCTGAAGGCATATAAGGTCTAGAGTCTTGTAACCAGTATGGGGCAATCTGAGAGTCTTCTTCAAAAGGTGTTCAGGTTAAATGGCTGCACAGAGTCTACTGCTAGTTTCTTACACCTGCCTGGCACAACTGTAATTCACCATGACTGCTGAAACAAATGTTAATGGGGCCAAGATATGACTGCTCTTTGTCTAACACATCCACCTTAACTAACTGCTTAGGCTACTCTGACACAGAAAGCAGATAGTCCTGAGGTGGAACATCCCCAAGAGCTGAGTTAGGGGCATTGGTAATGGTTGATTTTGAAAACCATAAAGGAAGTCCTGGAGTTTGTGTGGTTCCTTGGTCACACAGAACTGGCAGGCTGAATGCCAGCTTGTCTTTAACATCCTGTGTGTGGAGCTAACTGGATAGATACATGAGAGACTTAACATTTCTAAAGTCATGTAAGCTACTCCTGTGGTTTCTGAATAAGGAAAATGATTTATTCCTAGAGCCAACCCTTTAGAACAGGTACATAAGGGCAAGAGTAATCTCAGCTAACACACACCTTACTATGTGCCAGATTCCGTTCTTTACATGCCTTAATTCAATATTTTTGAATTTATTGAGACTTGTGTTGTGACCTAAGATATGGAATGAAGCTAGAAATCAATAACAGAGGGATTAAGTGGAAAATTCACAAACATATGTAAGTTAAACCACATATTCATAAACAACTGGTGGTTTAAAGAAGAAATTACAAGAGAAATTAGTAAATACCTTGAGTGAGTGAAAATGAAAATTACAACATACCAAAACTTATGGGATGAAATTTATACTTTACATGCTTACATTTAAAAAGAAGAAAGATTTCAAATCAGGCTCCTAACCTCAAAACAGGAAAAACTAGAAAAAGAAGAGCAAAATAAACCTAAAGCAAGCAGAATGAAGGAAATTGTTGTTTTCCTTCAAATAGAACAAATTCTATTGTCTTTTTTTTTTTTTAATTCTTTGAAAAGATGGAAAAAGACAAATCTTTAGCTAGGTTGAGGAAGAAAAAAAGAGGGAAGACACAAAAAACTAACATCAGAACTAAAAAAGGAACATTACTACTGACTCCACTGAAATAAAAAAGGATAAGATGTAAAAAAAGAGAAAACAAAACAAAAGGCTAAGAGGTCACTATGAATAACTCTATGCCAACAAATTAGATAACCTAGATGAAATGGGGACAAACTCCTAGAAACACACAAACTACCTACACTCACTCAAGAAGAAATAAAAGATCTCATCAAACCAATAATTAGTGAATAGATTGAATCAGTAATCAAAAACCTCCCAACAAAGAAAAGTCCAGGACCAGATGACTTCATAGGGGAGTTTGCCCAAACATTCCAAGAATTAATATCAATCTTGCTCAAACCATTCCAAAATTTGAAGAGTATGGAATACTCCCTAATTCATTTTATGAGGCCAACATCACCTTCATAAAAAAGCGAGGTTAAAAATATAAGAAAAGAAAATGACAGACCAATATCTCTTATGAATATAGATGCACAAAAACTCAACAAAGTACTAGCAGGGGGTGGATGTGGCTCAACTGGTTGGGCGTCCGTCTCCCATATGGAGGGACCTGGGTTCGATCCCCGGGACCTCCTGGTAAAATAAAAAACAAACAAACAAACAAAAAAAGTACTAGCAAACTGAATCCACCAGATTTTAAAAAGAATTATACACTATGATCAAATGGGATTCATCCCAGGAATTTAAGGGTTGTTACATAAGAAAATCAGTTAATGTACTATATCACTTAACAGAACGAAGGGGGAAAAAACACATTCTGCATCATCTCAATTGATGCAGAAAGGGCATCTGACAAACTTCCACACCTCTCTTGATTTAAAAAAAAATACTTAGCTACACTAGGAATAGAAGGAAACTTCCTCAACATGATAAAAGACATATATGAAAAACCCACAGCTAACAAACCTACTTAATGGTGGAAAAACTGAAAGCTTTCCCTGATCATGAGCAAGAAAAGGATGCCCACTGTCACCGCTGTAATTCAATATTGTACTCGAAGTTCTAGCCAGGGCAATCAGACAAGAAAAAGAAATAAAAAGCATCCCAACTGGAAAGGAAGAAGTAAAACTTTCCCTATTTTCAGATGATATGAGCAGAAAATCCTGAAAAATCCACAACAAAGCTCCTAGAGCTAATAAATGAATTCAGCAAAGCGTCAGGGTACAAGATCAATACCCAAAAATCACTTGTGTTTCTATACACTAGTAATGAACAATCAGAAGAAGAACTCAAGAAAAAAAAATCCATTTACAATAGCAACTAAAAGAATCAAACTAAGGTTGTGAGGGATTTTTACACAGAAAACTACAAAATATAGAATAGAAATCAAAGAAGACCAAAATAAATGGAAGGGTATTCCATGTTCATGGGTTGGAAGACTGAATATTGTTAAGATGTCAATTCTATCCAAAGTGATTTACAGATGCAACGTAATGCCAAACAAAATTCCAACAACCATTCTTGCAGAAATGGAAAAGCCAACCATCAAATTTATAAGGAAGAATAAGGAGCCCTAAATATCCAAAGCCATAATGAAAAAGAAGGAGGAAATTGGAGGACTTAGACTTCCCAAACTTAAAGCTTATTACAAAGCTACAGTTCTCAAACAGAATGGTACTGGCACAAGGACAGACATATAAACCAATGGAATGGAATTGAGAGCTCAGAAATCAACCCTTACATTTATGGTCAACTGATTATTTACAAGGGGCAAAGACCACTCAACTGGAAAATAATAGTCTCTTCAACAAATGGTGCTGGGAAATCTGTATCTCCATATGCAAAAGAATGAAGGGGGATGCCTACCTCCTACCTTATTAAAAAATCAACTCAAATGGGTCAAAGACCTAAATATAGGAACCAGAAATTTTTATCAAACTCCTAGAAGAAACTATAAGGAAGCATCCTCAGGGCTTTGTGTTAGGGAATGGTTTATTTGACTTTAGACCCAAAGCACAAGCAACAAAAGAAGAAGAAAAAAACATAAATAGAAAACTTCATCAAAATTAAAAGCTTTTGTGCCTCAAAGGACCTTATCATGAAAGTAAAATGCCAACCTATGCAATGGGAGAAAATATTTGGAAACCACATTCTGATAAGGCTTTAATATCCAGAATATACAAATAAATTCTACAAATCAACAATAAAGAGAAACAACCCAATTAAAAAGTGGTTAAAACACTTGAATAGACATTTCTTCAAAGAAGATATACAAATGGCAAAAAAAAAAAAAAAACATGAAAATGTTTAGGAGTTCCTAAGGAAGTCGAATATAGACTTGCCATGGGAACCCGGAAATACCATTACTATGTATATACCCAGAAGAACTGAGAGCAGTATTACAAATAGACATCTGCACACTGATGTTCACAGCAGCATTATTCACAGTAGCCAAAAGTTGGAAACAACTCAGATGTCCATCAACCGATGAATGAATAAACATTGTGGTGGATACACACAATAGAATGTTATGCAGCGATAAGAAAAAATGAAGTCATGAAGCATATGACAACATGGATGAATCTGGAGGACATTACGTTGAGTGAAGCAAACCAGACACAAAAGGAAAAATACTGTTTGCACTAATATGAACTAAATATACTATGTAAAATTATGGAATTAATAATTAGAATATAGGTCACCAGAAAATAGAATGAGGGTAGAGAATGGAAAGCTGATGGTTTATCTGTACAGAATTGGTTAAAAGCTTGTTTGTAAATCTTTGGAAATGGATGGAAATGGTGAGAGCACATTATGCTGTTTGTGACTAGCAAAGTTTGTGACTAGCAAATATGGGTATGATAGTGGTTGAAAGCAAAAGCCTAAAGACATTTATTTCAATAGAAGGAGAGCTAAAAAATGAACATGGGACTGTATAACAGTAAAAACCTCATGTAAAATACAAATTTGGATGATATTGCATATATAAGACTGTTTTTACAAAATACAAATACAAATAAACTAGAGAGAAGGAAACAATAGCAGCTATGTATGGTAGAGCAAGCATAGAGAGATTGAGAGGTAATGAGTTTTGTCTGTTTGTTTTGTTTGTTTGTTTGTTAGTATCACTGTTATTGTTGCTGGAATAATGAAGATGCTCTAAGATGATTGGAATGATGAATGCACAACTCTGTAATTGTACCAAATACCATTGATTGTACATTTTGGGTCGATTTATGTTTTTTAATATGTATCAATAAAACTGATTTGATTAAAAAAAAAAACAACACATGAAAAGATGCTCAACATCATTAGCCATTAGGGAAATACAAATTGAAAACAACTCGAACAGGTATTTGCACACCAATGTTCATAGCACTATAATCCACGATTGCCAAAAGATGGAAGCAACCCAAGTGTCCATCAACTGATGAACGGATAAACAAAATGCTGTATATAAAACACATGATGGAATCTTATTCAGCCATAAAAGGAATGACGTTCTGATACATGCAACAACATGGATGAACCTGGAAGACATCATGTTGCGTGAAATGAGCCAGACACAAAAGGACAGATATTGTATGATCTCACTGATATGAAATAAGTAAAATAAGCAAACTCATAGAGTCAGACTCTAGAATATAGATTACCAGGGGATAGGGTGGGGGTAGGGATTATGGAGTTAAGGCTTAAAATGTGCAGAGTTTCTACGTGGGACAATGGAAAACTTTTTGTAATGGATGGTGGTGATGGTAGCACAACACTGTGAATATAATCAACAGCAATGAATTCCATATTTGAATGTGCTTAAAAGGGGCAATATGGTACTAGAATAAAAATTTTAAAAATCCATGGAACTGTACAACACACATATAAAGTGAATACATTTGCATAAAATGGCCTCTAGAAAGTTGGGAAGAACTTTTAAAAGCATGGGAATTGGCCACATACAAAAAGGACTCTGTTGGTGAGAGAAATAGATAAACATTTGTCCTAACATTAACTCGGATGCTATGTGGCATAAGCCTCTCTTTTAGTAAACCCTCTAATAACTATAAATTTAACTCAGAAATAAATCTCCAAACACCTTGGTCATAATCACCTCTAATAACTCAGCCTCAGTCACAGTGATGTAATGGAAGGCTTTACTTGAGAGGTTGACAAAAGGAAGAACTCCAAAACCCAATAAACCATTTTGTTACTTTTTTTGGAAACACTACAGATAGTACCACAAAGTATAAAAAATGCAAAAACATTTCATTATGAATTTTCTGACCTATGACAATGTCATTGTTCAAGAATATAACTATGTCACTTTTGAGGTATTTTATAATACGGGTTTGGCATTTTAAAAAGCTTTAAAAAAAGATCTACATAAACATATGAATTCAGTAATGACTCAATATTTTCTATTCATATTCATATTCTGATAAATTAATTGGCACTTAAAATAGCTACATTTTTATTCATAAAATATCCAAGTAAAGATTATACTGCAGAAATAGTATTTAAGTTCTAAAATATTTTAATAGCAACATGCTTACAGTGGCTCAATGCTGCATATGATGAAGGTATTTCAGGAAAATGTACTTGCAATGGGCCTAACTATATTATAATTCTAAACTTACTTACATATGAAAAATAACCAATCTACTCTTAAAGTTTCACTGATTCCACTAATTCAATTTTTTTTTTTTCAATTTTAAGCATACTAACAGAATTTTATAACACTTGGAATATGTGATAATTTACATAAGAAAGAAGATATTTTTTAAAAGTTTTAATAATTTAAAACAAAACCTGCTGTAAACTAAAAAAACAAAATACTTCACTTAAAAATTATTTGAAAAAATACACTTTACACTAGAGTACCATTCTGAAGAAAAAACATTTTATAACTTTGATGACATGTTATTTTTAAGCAGCAGAAGTCTTAAACACCTTTATATGCTTCAAAATACTGTTGAAAACCTACGTTTTCAATACTGTATTAGATGCCATTAAAGAGAACCTTGTTCTTTGAATCAGCTTCTTTGTTATTGTGGGAAATACTATAAGGCATGAGCATTAGAATGATGTAGGCAAGTTACTAAAAATGCTGTGATAACTGAAATACTGTTGGCTTCTGGAAGAATCTTCTGGCATTTGGAATTAGTTATACATCTGAAGAGTCACTCCAATCAGTCACAGTTACTAAGCTGCTTCTTAATGTGCTTGATTCGTTTTCTTGAAGTCCTATGGAGGGAGAAAAAGGAGGAGGAAGAGAAGGCCCCAATGATTAAACAAGCACATTGCCAAGCCTGTAAAAAGCTATAATTTCATATTCTAATGTATCACTCAATACTGACTGTTCATTAGTCCCCATCCGCCAGGCCCTACATCCTGTGTAGGAGGCTGCTATAAAATCTCACCACAAAATGGCCACATCCCTGGTATACCATCACAGCACCCATGTACGTAAACTTCCACCCCGTAGCCACAAGTTCCTTGGCAACAGGAACCGTGTCCTGCTTCTTTCCTTCCCCAGCATTTCGCACAGAGCCTGGCCTTGAAAGTTCTCAACGCACTGTTGCTATTATTGACTGAGTGAATACATGGTAAATGGGTAGGGGAAAGAGGGAAAGAGAGAGAGAATAACATTAAGCCAAGAGGAATTAAGTATTGAAAATAGATTTCCTGGGGTAGATGACATGATTTTGAGCCACTGAAAAAGTATAGTGCAGAGGCTCTCTCTGCCTAGAGAGGCCCGCACCAAGTCTTGGTGTGTATTTTTATCCTTCTCTCCCATTTCTCAGCAAGCTCTGTTCTTTCCCCCATTTCCCAAATAAATTCTTTTTACTGGCCTAACTAAAAAAAAAAAAAAAAAAAAAAAAAGTTACAATGCAGAGAATTCTTCCTGAGTTAGATTCTAGAAATATCTTCTTTGAGGGGCAAAGGGCAGGACACTGGAAGAAGAGAAGGAAATGTCCTCAGGACACTCCTCTTGGCCGTGTGTACTGACAAAGTCACTGTGACGTAAAAGTGGTCTTTTGATTTTGTACTATTAGACTCACTCTTTAGACATAGCACAGACAGCTTGATGGTTACAGAACAGAGGTTAATTTTATCATTTGACGTTTTCCAGTAAAGGCACAGCTGGCATGCAGCAGTGAAGGGTAGAGGCAGTAACAGCTTCATCTTACAAACGGGTGGTGAGTGAGATTGCTGAGAATGCAGAGAGCAAGCACAGAGATTTACAGATTGACATGTATTGATTAAAATTACAAATGGGGTAAAATATCATGAAAGGGGAAACGAGAGGTGTAGCAGGGGGTGAAAAGAAACCAAGTCCGCATCTATCTTATAGGACATCAAAAGAAATGAAAAAGTTGAGGAATCAAGAAATAGTGCTAGACGTACCTTAGAGGCACAGATGTCCCCATCAGAAACACTAATGTAGAACTGATGAGAGGCAAACGTGGGTGTAAGAGATGGCAGGAGGAAGTCCTTCTGTATGACTTGACTTTAACCATGTGCAAGAATTACTTTGACTCAAATATAAATTACAATATTTTTATTTTAAAAATTAAATATATTAAGAGTTATGTGACTGGATTTATCCAGGCTCTATACTAGATGAATAGAAACAATTTCAACTGGTGATTTCATTTCTAATTAATCCCACTGGCTACAATGCTAAAAAAAACCAAAAAAACCTTTTCCTGGAAAGGTAAGAAAATATTCAATATGTAATTAAACTAATATATGAAAATTGCCAAAACAATGGTTTCATTCAAGTAAATGATCAGAAATTATAATTTCTATGGGGCAACTTGAATGGGAATTTTCAAAAATAATATTAAATTGTTTTTAAAGACTAAAGAGTAAGACTAAATTTAAATGAAAATAATTAAGAAATATACACAAATCAATTATACTTATTAAAATAGCATAAGGAAAAAGCATCAAGATCTTTGTTATGCCAAGGGAGTGTTTCTTGTCTGAGGATATATTTCTGAGGCTTAATTATATATTTATAAAGATAAAATAAAAACAATAGGAAAATGGACAGAGGTTCTGTAGACACTGAAGCAACCAACCTTCTCCCTTTGGCCCTCTAGGATTAGATGCACCCCAGGCACTTGGAACGTGCATAGAACTGGATTCATTCTTCACCAGTAGAGGTTCCTTCTGTTCTTTCCCAGTTTTTTTCCCCAAAGATTTTTCTTCCTCTAAGGATGATATGTCCCAGTCATCCTCATCCACATCCGCACACTAAAAGAAATACACGGAAAATAATTAATGTTTCCTGAAGAAGCAGTGTGTGTTAGAACCCTTCAGTCATTTTGTTGGTTAGACTGAGCAGCTGAAACGGAATGATCAGTAAAGAAGTCGGGGATTTCAGAGGATCCCAAATCTAGTCCTTTCTGCAGGTCAATGAACTGGATTTGGAGTTAAGTGTTTTGAAAGCTGAGAGGACGAACTCTTTTTTGTTTCTTCCATGGAAATATATGTTGCCTGTTAAAGCATGAATTGAGAAAATTCCCAAAACACTACAAGTGTAAGAGTATGACACTCAAAGTTAGGGTGTTCCACAAGAGAAGACAGACAGGCTCGGGGGCTCAAACTAGCATGCATCAAATAATACACGTGACCCAATTAAAAAAACCCATAAAGTTTTATATGCAAATAAGGTACTACTAGTTATTGCTTCAGTATCTTCGATTATCTACAGAACGGAAAGAAATGCAATACTGAAAACTATATAAGAGAAAACTCTCAACCTCTACTATACTAAATAATATTTGTTTTTTATTTCACTATGAACAATAAAATTATTTAGATGTACTCATCAAAAAATGAATTTCTTTATATAGGTTTAGCAAGTAAAAGCGACTTCACCTTTAGTTCTTCTTGTAGTTCTTCTTTTTTGAGGAATGCCTCTGCAACATTAATACCACCCACTGGCTTGTTACCATTTCTGTGATTTGAAACTGTTTTTTCAACTTTTTCAGTTAGTGTTTTAATGGAGGTTCCTACAGGATCAATAAGAACTAGTCAGATAAAGTTTTTTAAAAATTGCATCTATCTTCAGTCCAAAGTAACCGTATAGCCAACTTTGAGGCAGAGTCTAAGCTTGGCAAACAATTATGTATCATTGCAATAAAATCAGTTGTTGAATTTTGGTGTTGAAAAAATTTTTGCACTAAACACTTTTACTTCCTTAAACAAAAATCAGGGTCCTTCAGACTGGGAGATATAAATTTTTCATTTTAAAACAAAGAAGAATGGTGTCATTCAAGTATGTAAACAGAAACTTTAATTTCAATGGTAACGTTCATGTATTAATTATATCTTATAGAATTATATATATATACATACATGGCATATCAAAATGTTATAAAATAATATTAATTATAATGAATTACATCTCATGTTTAAAATGTATAACTTAAAGTTATATCAAGTAGTATTTCTTTAAAAATCAGCCTTCAGCCCCACAAATTATCAGCCCAGTCACAAACTTGGACCTTGTCTTCTTTTGGATTTGCCCCACTTCCAAATGGCAGCATAGTGCATGAGAACTACCATCCAGGCACCCCCAACTCCTTCCTCTCCTTCAAGTGAACATCATTAGTTGCTAAGCCCTGTCAATTCTCCTTTTAGATTAGCCCCCTCTTTTCTTGCACACTGCCAGCCCCCTGGCTCAGACGCCCAGTACCTGGTCCCTGTGCTGCCCATTCCACTGCGCCCAATGCCGTGCAGCTGCCTCTGGCCCTAACCTGTCCCTTGCCCCTCATCTTCTCATCTGCTACATGGTGACTTTATACTGAAACCCTTCTGGGCTTACTATTCCCCAAGGACCCCCATGTGTTATCACCTCCTACCCAGTTCTTTGCTGACCAAATGCCTTCTTAATTTTCAAAGGCCACCCACTCGAGCCACACAAAATGACTTCTTCCCCTCAACGTATGATTGTATTTCTATGGTTACCTGTCTATATTTCTTTCTTTCTCCCTTGAGGCTGCTAAGCTCCTTACAGTCAGGATTGGTGTCTTACTCATCTTTCCACTTATCCTGTAGTGTATTACTGAATAAATGAATGCAAACACTAATTGAGCCTCTCCAAGGCACCATGCACTGGGCTTAGGGCTGGGTTAGGAACGTAAGACAAGTCCCTGTCCTTAGGGAGCTCTGGTGGGAGGCACAAACACACATACAATCAACACAGACATGAACGTGGCCGTGTGGATGGATTTCACACACTGGCAGAGTCAGTACTTATTAAACATGTGGAATGAATCAAGAGGAGGAAGTGACTTCAAAATCTCATCAATCATCATAGAATAAATGTGTAGTAATAGTTTAATATTTCTGTGCCTTTTATGAGAGATACTATAAACTCTCAGTTTTTCTCTGGCGTGTGAAACCTAAAATCTATTTATTTGCATTTCTGGTGTGAATCCCCACAAGCACAAAGCACCCTTCAGAATTACAGGGCCCGGGGTGTAGTACTAAATCTGAAACTTGCTGATCTTAAACCAGTGTTGCCCTGGTGTACATGTGCAAATCAATTCTCCTAGAGTGTGGACCTTCTATTAGTCAGGGTCCAGGGCATCTCATTCCTGCAGGAGAAGCCCTGGAGGACAAGCCCTGACCACAGACTTCAGCGCAATACAACTTATGCTCTTTGGGCAAGACACTGGTAGGCGCTGTAGGTCAACAGGAAATAAATAGTCTTATTTTCTATTCTTTCCTTAAAGATTTAAAGTCAACGAGGGGGAAAGTGCAAGTGGCTCAAGTGATTGGGCTCCCGTCTGCCATGTGGGAGGTCCCAAGTTCATTTCCCAGGGCCTCCTGATGAAGGCAAGCTAGCCCATGTGGAGAGCTGACACAAGAAAAAAAAAAAGAGACAAAGACGAGAGACAGTGAGAGACACAACAAACCAGGGAGCTGAGGTGGCCCAAGCAATTGGGTGACTCTCTCCCACATTGGAGGACCCAGGATGGGTTCCTGGTGCCTCCTAAAGTGAAGACAAGAAGAGAAGACAAGCAGACACAGAGAACACACAGCGGATGTACACAGAGAGTAGACAGCAAGCAACAATGGGGGTGGTTGGAAATATATAAGTAAAAATAAATCATAAAAAAAAAAAAAGTCAACGAGGGGCAGAGACACAAACATCAAGAGAACTATAATAGAGGCTATATCGTGTGGTAAGAGCTTTCAGAGAAGACAACAAAACAGGAAAGTGCGAGATCAATTCAAGAAGGAATATGGGCAGGTCTGTGGAGAAGGGAGGCGGTGAGGACCAAGGGCATTCCGGTCAGGCAATACAATGAAATGGAAGCACATAGAGCGTGCTTAGGAAGGGTGACCTATCCACTCCTCTGCTGCCCACCTTCAATGATTCAAAGGCACCTCAAACTCAACACATCCAAAGCCAAAATCTCCTGTCTCTATAATGCTCTTCATCTCAGTAAATGGCACCACGCAGTTGCCAGTAAGAAACCTCAGGGTCCCTCTTGACCCCTCCCTACCTCATCCCCCAAATCCAGTCAGGCACTGAGTTACGTTGATGCAGCCTCTTGAGGTTCACCCACTGCTGTCTCTACTGCCTCATCAAGTGTCCAGGCCACCATCACCTCTCTCCAGACCCATCCCAACAGCATCCCATCAGGACTTCCTAATCCCACCACTTTCTAAAATACAAATCTGATGGTGTCTTTCTCTCACTTAGAACACCTCAGTGGCTTATGTGAGTAATGTACAAACTCCTTGACGTAGTCTTGATCTAGTCCTGCTTATGTCTCTAGTTTCACTTATTTTTTTTTTTTAGTGTTTAATTTTAAGGTTTATTTTATTAATTTCTCCCTGCTCTCTCATTGTTTGCATTTGCTGTGTCCATTTGTTGTATGCTGGTTTTCTTTTTCTAGGAGGCACCGGGAACCAAACCCAGGGACCTCCATGTGGGAGGGAGGCACCCAATCGCCTGAGCCACCTCTGCTCCCTGCTCTGTTGTATCTCTCATTGTTTCCTCATTGTCTCTTGGTTGCATCATCCTGCTGCATCAGCTCGCCATCCTGCTCGTTTTCTCCAGGAGGCACCAGGAACTGAATCCAGACCTCCCACGTGGTAGGCGGGAGCTCAGTCGCCCAAGCCACATCCACTTCCCTCTAGTTTCACTTCTTATCACGGTCTATATTCCAGACAAACTCAACATCTTCTATCCTCCAAACAAGTTCAACTTCTTCAATTCTCCAAGCAAGTTAGCATTGCTCTCTTCCCCTCTTAAACCTTCTCTGTTGGCTTGCAGGGAACAGAGATTAGATAGAAACTGGGAGATTAGAAAGTTATTTCAATAGTCTAGGATAGGAAGGAATAAAGAGATGAACTAGGTCAGAGGGTGTAAATTGCAAGAGACCCTTTGCTGGTAGAAAAGATTATGTATATGTCCCTTTAACTACAAATCTGTACAAACACCTGTAACAATCCTAAAAAGCTCTGGGGTTGCCTGAAGTTCAAGAGTGCTAGTGGGGGTTCCTCAAAAGGGCAGTTGACTTAGGCCAGTATTACAGCGCTTTGTCACTGGTTTGGTCCAAAAGTCCCATGCTGTATCCATAATACCCTTGGCATCCAGCAAGCCCCTCAGAATGCTACAAGGTTTGGGCACCAAGGGACATAATGCTTAGAGAATTATCAACAGTTCACTGGGGCTATGAAAGTGCTTTACAAGAATTTACTAACACTCACACTTCTTGTTTAAGAAAAACATTGAGAGAACGTGGCCTAAAGGTCTCTTTCATTTAATACTTCTTCCAGAAGGAGAATATTTATATATTTATTTCATTCACTTCTATCATCTTCAATCAAAGTTTCTCAAAAGTTGCACTACTGACATTTTGGGCCAGAGAATTCTATCCTGTGCATTGAAAGGATGTTTAGCAGCATCTCTGGCCTCTACCCTCTAAATGCCAGTAACACCTCCTACCACCACCAATTGTGATAATCTAAAATGTCTCAGACATTGCCAAATGTCTCCTGGGAGGCGAGGGAGGCAAAATTGCCCACAGCTGAGAACCATTGTCCTAAAGAAAATTTCTCAAAGAGTTTTCAATGATAAAAGAGCACCCTGCAGGGAAGCGGCTGTGGCTCAATCAGTAGGGCTCCCGTTACCATATGGTTCGGTTCCCGGGGCCTCCTGGTGAAGGCAAGCCCGCCCCCACGGTGTGGTTAGCTGACCCAGCGAGCACAAGCAGCAAGGGGGGGATAAATGAATAAATAAATAAAATCTTTAAAAAAAAAAAAAAAAAAAAAAAAAAGAGCACCTGCAGGTTTGGGAGAAACATCAGAGTCCTCAATTTCACTGCCCTCAGTCCAGTCAGTGTCACTTCTGGCAGTAATTTTTCCAAAGTTACCCTTGTTGCTTTTAGATGATTGCAGAGGAGGTAAGTCTGGGGATCCATATGCCTGTAGAAAGTCATCATCATCCAGTTCTTCTTCTGAACTAAAGGGAGGGGTCCTAAACAAATCAAAACCAAAACAGGTGGCTGTTTTCATAAGTTTCAGCATTTACAAACTATATGCTTCTGAAAGTAGTCAGAACTTTCTCAAATAATTCCCCAAGAGCATGTTCTGAGTGGCCACAGAACAAGATGGTAAGGAGGTTCAGGAGTTATGTAAAAGGCTGAAGAGTTATTCCAAATCCAGACCTGTCAATCAGGTGGCATATTTATCAGAATGAATGAAGTTACAACATTTCTTCCTGAAATTTAAATTTGCATATTCTTAGTTTTTATACACCTAAGAAAACATTTCCTTCAATAAAACGATTCCATCTTTTAAAATCTTTATAACTTAATAACTTATACTTATTTCTACTTTACTTTACAAAGAGCTATTATAATGTCACATCATTTGATTTTTTTTAACAATGTGGTAGGACATGCATTATAACTCTATTTTAAAGTGAAATAAACAGAAGTTCAGAGAGGTGAAGGTTCATTTATTTAATAAATATTCATTGAGCACCCAGGTTCCAGCCAATGTGTCAATCTTTTAAATGTTGATTCAGTTACTCTATGTCCCATGAGCTTTGTGCTTTTCCCACGAGATTATGTATATGAAACATGCTCTCAAAGGGTAAATCACTATTTCTGTTGTCTCCTCTATATAATGCCTCCAAGAGGCGATATTTATGGCATTAATATCTCCAGAATAAGGCAATAATGATCAAATGTACTTATGATAAAATTAAGGTTCACTCATTGTTAACAACAATAACATACCTATAATTTATTGAGTGCCCATGAAGTGCCAGGCACTGAGCCAAGCCCTTTTCATATATCATCATTTAATTTGTAGAATTAGCCTGTGAAAAGGGGAATATTATCCCCAAATTACAAATAGCAAAACTGAGGCATAAAACGGATAAGCAACTGAATCAACGGCACACAGTTGATGAGTGACTGAGCTAGGACTCTTAGCAACCTAAGAGACCCTAAAAGTGTAAGGTCTAGGATCATTCTCAGCTTCAAGAAGGAACTAAAACCCTAAAATATTATCTGAAATAAACATACACACTCACAACTCAACCTCATTCCTTTAATTTAAACATGTTTATTAAGAAATTGCTGGGCAGGAACGACTCAGGTGAGGTCCCCTCCGTAGGGAGGCCACAATGTGGCAGGTGCTATTTGCTTACCTAACAACTGATATAGAAACAGAGCCATGTCACAAAGAAATCACAGACTAAGTATGATGTTTAATAATTACAGCTTTTGGGGGGCGGATGTGGCTCAAATGGTTGGGTGTCTGTCTGCCATATGGAGGGACCTGGGTTCAATCCCTGGTACCTCCCGGCAATAAATAAATAAATAAATAAATAAATAAATAAATAAATAAATAAATAAATAAA